>RYFJ01002261.1:0-138578 GCA_003991445.1 Oryza meyeriana var. granulata
GGTGCGGGACCCGCTGGAGGAGCTGCTATCGTCGGTGGAGGTGAAGCCCCCGTGGATGCTGGTGCCTCCCTGAGAGCCATCATCACCAGAACGATGCGCTGAATCCATTCCACCCGTCGTGCTGGTATAGGGGCTGGAGCTGGTGGGGGTGGTGGTGCATGTGTCTCGTCCCTGGGGGCCAACTGAACATGCACAGGAGGAAGGGTACTCTTCCTCGGAGTCAGCCGGATCTTGGCTCCACCGGGTGGCGGCTGTCCCTTGAGTTCTGTGACCTCCTTCTTCAGGCGATCGATCTGGTTCTGGAGTCCCATGATAGTCATCCTGTTGGCGTCCTCCCAGTCGTGGGCTGCACGCACCCAGTTGGCATGCATGTAGTCCATGGCCAACATCGCCCACCTCATGTGGACAATGCTGGTGTCATTCTCATTGTCCGCCAGCTAAAATGCACTGTAGGTCTGATAGTGCGCCCGACATGGAAGATAGCGGTAAGCAGTGGTACGGAGAGTAGCATGGTGCCTCTGACGTAGCTCTCCAATTAGGCGGAAAGCGGCCTCCTGGCAGGTGTGACTGAAGGTACGCCCACCAACCTCGACCTCCATAGCAGGCAGGAGGTACATCTCGCCTAGTAACTCCAAGCGAACCCGGTGTGGGAGCTCACCCTCCAAAGGCTCCACTGCAGTGTACTCTGGGGCATAGCTGTACCCCAAAGTGAAGCTCATCATCCGTAGTTCTTCCACAAAGCCACCCATATCTGTGCCACGCTGGTTGGGGAGGTTGTCCATCTATAGAAGACAAGGAGGGGAATCAATGTATGCTCAGATCCCAATAAGTAAACAGTAAATAATTTGGAAACAACAATGATTTTATGTAGAGAATAATTTTGTAAGTAAAATTGAGACCGACAAAACACCACCGCCAAAACCAGTTAAGATTCACATAACAATTGCAAAACAATTAAAAATATTTTATGCATGCCATAAATCATACCTTCCCCTTGATCAACTAGTGTTTTCCCAAAATTTGGACACCTATGCTAACCCATGAATAAAAAAAAATTTTAACTCTAGATTTAACTTGACTCGAAAGTTTCCATCGAATAAATAGCCAAGATTTTATCCCAATTCGAGAACAAATTCCCACTTTTCCCAAAATAACTCAAAATGTGAGAAGCATATGCAAGTGAGAATTTCAGAAGGCTCTTAGGGTTTTCATTTGGCTAGTCCTACGGTCAAGCTTGGCTCTGATACCAACTTGTCACGCCCAGAAATTCACCACTGAAATTCTGAACATTGATGTGTATTAAATCCCTGCCCAGGAAAGCCAGGGTACACAGAACCAAGTTGCCATACAGAGGGTCTTACAAACAGAGTAAAAAATTGTATTACATAATGCAACGAAAAAGGTAAAATAACGTCTATGAACATCTGGCCTAGCAATAGCTTCCATCCCACAGGCACCTTGACGGCAGAGCCAGCCTATTCCTCCGGGTGATCCTCGTCAAACGCATTCTCCAACACTGAGGGGAGAAAAGGGAGCAAGGCTGAGTACCACCCACAGTACTCAACAAATCACACCCACAATTATGCATATGCACAGGGTACAAAGATGGGATAGGGTTTGTTTTGCATAAAAGCTATTGCAAACGGTAGTAGTTCGCAAACAGCAAAAAGTTGATTTATTTAACAATATTCATTCTCCACTGATTAACGTTATACCACATTAACCAGGCCCAACCATTCCCAACTGATTGATGCTACACCACGTCAACCAGTCTCCATTGGTGAACGCTACACCACGTTCACCAGACACCTCCAGTTACCGTTACACCACGATAACCGGACTCCACTGATTAACGTTACACCACGTTAACCAGTCACCACCGGACAATCTTACACCACGCTGACCAGTTTTTCCTGATCAACGCTACACCACATTGACCAGGCCGCGCTAATGAACGTTACACCATGTCTACCAGGCGTCACTGATGAGCATTACACCACGCTCACCAGTCTCCACCGATTAGCGTTACACCACGCTAACCGGTCACCCCCGATCAACTCAACATGTTGACCGGACTTGACACCTTTCACCACACCTGTTTTACAAAGCCAGATTCATTGTCTAGGGTGAGACTAATGACGGTGAGTCTTGGCCAATGTGCCCATGACCGTAGGCACGGCTATTCAAATAGATTTGCTCTGATCAGAGGTGTACAACTGTACCCATAAGACACAACCCCACACACGTTCCCGTGTGCCAGTACATCACCACGATGTCCCGTGAGAGGCTGTGACAGGACCGTTCACGCAACCCCTCCCTAACCATCCACACCAACCTGAGGTTGCACCTGCCGACAGGGCACGCCATATTGGCCAGGCTACCCCCCTTGCGCCACGGTGAATCTGGCAGCCAATCAACCCTACCCGGGGCTGACCCAACTCCATCACGCACACCCTCTTCTTCGGTGCCTAGGAGAGGGAGAAGAAACGCTTCAAGCCCAGCCATTGCCCATGCTGGCTTGTGGCAAGTACGGGAAGTTGCCCAAGTGGTTTCCGCGAACCGGTCCTTAATTGCCATGGGTGTGACAATCAAAACCATACACCCACAGCCCACCATTTAGGTCCAATTTAGTAATTTACCATCAACCTATTGTTGACACCGAAAATCACCGATCAGCGCTGAAAACGAGTTGATGATCTGGTTCGGTGCACTAGACACGCAAAGGCCTGGGAGATCTGCTTAGCTCCAGTGCAGGTCCTAAATTTGAGGTTCGTGGGCGTGCCAGTCAATTTGACCCCTCAATTGACAAGGAGATAGAAAAAAGTTAGATCATTGATCCAATCGGCCGACAGGCCGATACAGACTTCCTCCAGCCGATTGCCGATAGTACCTGTATATCGGCTAGAAAACCGATAATACAAAAAGATAGAAAACCGACAGCACTTGTGTATCGGCTAGGAAACTGATAACGATATAAATAAATAAATCAGCCGGTTACCAATAGAACATGTGCATCGGCTGGAAAGCTGATGATAGTGTAGATAATCAAAATAATAATCAAGACAATGCAGTCGGCTTTATCTAGTAAAAGATAACTTATCGGCTATACATCCCGATAAGACGCTTGCAAAAAATCTATCAACCTAGCAGGAATAACTTATCACTGGCAGTTTAATAGGTCGGACCTAACCGATGCAACACAAATTGATGATAAATTATCCCCTGTAAGCCGAAAAAATCTATGCACGCGTGATGTGATATATCCACTCGGCCTAAGAGATCAAACTTAACTGATGCAGCCGTAGATAGAATAGATGCACCGTGGTAAGCCGACTACCGTAGATCAGCTAGAATATCGGACCTAACCGAGGAAGTCCTAGCCGATAAGGTAGTCGGGGTAACGATACTTACCCTCTCGCAGGAGTTTGGACCTAACCGATGCAACCCGGCTTGAGAAGCAAGAACATGTCAAAAAGGGTGGCGATGCGCCGAAGTTGTATTGATCTGAGAGATAGTTTACATGGTCCCCGGGCATACGTATTTATACCCCGAGTTGATGCAATCCTGATCGGATACGAAACAGGAGTTTCCTATCTATAAAAGGAAAATTAACAAGCCCTGATCAGACACGAGATCAGGTTTTCCTAAAAATTATTAAAGCTACCTAATTTATAGATAAAATAGTTAACTGCCACGCTGTGGTCTTCATGATTCCTTTCCAAATTCGGGCTCTTCTGGATTAGCTTCCATCGGCTGATATAGCCTCTTTCCTTAACCGAACATGATAACGAACCGTGCCAAATTTTGGTGTTAACACCTATCCAAAGTTCCATCTTTGCGACATAGAATCGAGTCATATAAAAGAAATAATATTTAATTCCCATGTGAGCTATGTTGCTAAGCATGGCTAAGCATCCTAAGAATTGTAATCTAATCACATTATTATCCAGGTGACAAGGATTCAAGTTTCAAAACTAGGGCTAATTCCTAACATTGTAAAGGTAATACCCATCCACATGAAATATTAAAACAATGCAGTTTATTTAAGTAAACAAAGCAATTTAGTGAAAAATGGGTACAAAGTGATCAAGGTAACAGTGCGACTTGCCTCGCTCCGGCTCAAGGTACTCTGCTACGATCTCGAAATACGCGGGAGAATTACCGGTGTCGGATTCTACAATAAACAATTAAAAACAGTACATGGGGCCAACAAACATGGACTGAAAGTATTTTTAATGAATTCTTGGCATTTTTTGGATTAAATGAAATTTGAATGGACTTAATCGGAGTTCATATGAATTAGTTATGATTTATTGAAGTTTTACTATGATTTTCAGTGCAAATATAATTAACAAGCGATTTAATGCGCATTAATCCGATTTATGATGTCACCAGAGAGAGAGAGGTGGCGCCGACCAGCGGGCCCCACCAGTCAGCGGCGCACAGAGGCTGGCACACGATGGATCGAGTCCACCGCGGCCGAAGGCAAGTGCACCACGTGGCGCCAACACGGGCGACCACGTGGGCGAGCACGCGAACGGCCCCGATCTGCCACCCGGCAGATCGGACGGCCCCAGGGAGCGGCGGCCAAAGCCAGCCGTCTCGAACGAGAGGCGGTGGCACGCACGTGACCCAATGGTCACCGACGGGCACGCGGAGGGACGAAATGGAACAGGGAGGCGGAGGGGAATCTCACCAACGGCTCGCAGCGGCGAGCATCGGCGCGAGGACGATGGTGGCGATGAAGAAGCGGCGGCGGCTTCGGGACGATGTCAGCAACAAAGCTCCGACGACGGGGAACGAGCGAGAGGGGGCGGCCGAGGTGTCCTGGAAGATGAGAAGGATGGGAAAGGAGTTAGGGTGGAGAACAGAGACGCGGCATGGCGGAAAATTGCCGACTGGAGAGGAGACAGAGGTCCGGAACTCACTGTGCGCGAGGGTGGGGCGTTCCGGTGAGCTTCGGCTTCCACGAAGTAGCGGCCGAGGGGCGACGCGGCACGGTGGAGGTGCTGTGGTGGCGTTGGCTTGGCGGCGTCCAGAACGGCGGCGAGTGACAACCGGAGCCGGAGAAAAGTGGCGGATACTCGGATGCGTGGTGGCGACGGGGTTCTAGGGCACGGAGAGACTCGGCGTGTTTCGGAAAAGGCAGAGGAGAGGGCGGAGAGAGCTTTTATGCACTCGGCCGGGTGGGATCGCGGCCGAATGGCTCCAATCGTGCCCGGGAGAGAGGGTGGTGGCATGGGGATCGTGCGCGCGATTCCCACACGGGAGTGGGTGAGAACGCCGGGGGACGTGGGGGAGTGGGGCGGACCTGGTCCGCACCCGTTTGAACCAGAGGCGAGCGCGGGAGCAGGTGGGCGCGGGCGCCGATCGGACGGCGGAGGGAGATGATGCCGATAGGCAGGCCCGGCCTGTCAGCGGGGAGGAGCGAGAGCACGCGAGCGACGTGGCCTAACGAGTGGGCCCCGAGCACAAAGAGAGAGAGCGGGAGAGGCAGGCGCACGCGCGGGATGGGCCGTCCCAGTGCCAGGGAGGAAGAGGCCGGGGAGGAGCAGGCCTGCGGCGTGTGGCGAGGCTGGCACAAGAGCGGGCCGGCGGCCCAAGAGAAGAAACAGAGAAAGGAAAAAGAGAAAAGATTTTCCAGGGCAATTTTAATTCCAGTGAACGTTTTTGATTTATTAAAAATAGCTCATGTGCTCTGAAAATTCCACTAAAAATCCAGTTAATGTATTTTGGCACAGGGAACATAAGAAAAATATTCCCGGCCACAATAATTTATTATTTTGCATTTTACACCTTTAATTAATTCTTGTTGCCATTTTAAAATTCATTTTCTTGGGTATTTTTCTTAGGTATTATTTAGTGTGGCTAATATCAGGGTGTGACACTCGGCCAGGCGCCTACCGACTGAAAACCGAAGACGGTGCCCTCATCAGCAACTCATGGAATGTAGAACAGCTACGTCCTTTCTATACCTGAGTTTTATACTTTCCTATGTGTACAGTTCCTCTCTGACTCACTACGCCGCTTGTTCCAATCGAGTAGTGTGTCGGGGGTTGCATGTATTATATGTGCTTTGTCAATAATATACGAGCCTATTTTACTTAAGTTATGAAGTTTTAATATGACTTTTCCATGTTTGCCCGAGTACAGCTTTCTGCCGTGAATGTTTATTAAGTTCCTATAGATTAACTCGGTGTAGGCTATATGGTCGAGTAAAGCTAATGACAATTGAGTAATAGTCTAAAGCTTGGCGGCATTGCACATATATTTACACATGTCTTTACAAAAATCCATAATACACCGACTGCATGATGTACTGTTTTTACAGACCCAGGTCCCGGGTGATAATCTCTGCAATCGGCCTCGCCTTGTCTATCAGCTCCAGCGCCTCCTCAGGAGTCATCTCCTCGGCAAACCCCTCCCCGATGGCTTCAACATCCGCCCTTGGGTAGAAGGACTTGGTCATTGCCAGGGTTTGGGCCACGCCCGCAATAACATGCTCATCCGAGTACCTTTTTAGGGCACTCGGTGCATCTTTAAGGCGCTCCTCCAGTTGGAAGATTGTGCTGGAGCTGGTTCCCACAGGACGAGGATCTATTAGGTCAAGGAGCCTTTCACGGACTCGCCAAGGGTTTCGCGTGACTCCTTGACTGCCCTGATCTTCTCTGCGAAAGCCTAAAATTGGATCTAGGAATTGGCTCTCGCAGCTACCCAGGTTCACCGACAAGTAAACTTGTTAAGCAAAGCTGCAGATGGAGTAATTAATGGATTGGCTAAGGTTATTGTCAGAGCGGAGACTTACTTTTGTAGTCGGCCTCCCACTTGGCTATGGCCTTCTCCAGTTCGACTCTTTCTTTCTCGAGCTTCGTATTGGCCTTTTTCAACTCGGCCTTCTCTTGCTCGAGCTCGGTTTTGGCCTTTGTCAGGTCGGCCTTGTCCTTTTCAAGTTCGGCCTTGGCTCTCTCGGCCTCCTTCAGCTATTCTTCTCCCTCCGTTCAGGCCTTCTACTCGGCTTCGAGGGCTACACAACAGATTAGTCAAGAACTCAACGTTGCAGTCAAGACACAACTGGGCAGCCGGGAGCAACACAGCTAGAGAAATATATTAAGGATTCGGTCAGGAAGAAGTATTCTGGAGGCTCACCTCTTATCTTCTTGGCTTGGTCCCAATTCTCACTCCTGAGCTCGGTGATAGCCTCCCTCAGCCAAGATTCCCTCTCCTGGTTGCGCCCTTCTACTTCGGCTTTCAAGGCCTGGAGCTGTTCCAACTCTTGGAGCTAGGGGGCAACTCGGGTCAGCACCTCGTGCATCTTCTCTGAGCGATCGACAAGCTTCTGCTCGGGGAGTAACAAGTCAAAGAAAAATCAAGCGTCAAGAAATACTTCCAAGATTCCAAGACAATGGAAATCATACCTGAATCCCCTGGGACGCAACAATCGTGGCATGAAGCAAGTCTTCACGCTCTTTTTCTGCCGCTGCCTCATCAAGCTTGAAGCTCCGCACAGTTCCGTTGGGCGCCGTCCAGCGGAACGTCCTCGGGAACTTGCGCGGAGGGGCCTCGATCCTGGGGAGGTCCGGTCTATCCGAAGGAAGGGACAGCGATGACGACGGAGACCAGGAAGGCAACGGGGTCCTGGCCCCTAACTTGGCGGCCTCCGGGGGTTCAGGGGTTGCTCAGGAGCTGCTGCGACGGCTTCGACAACGGGCGCCGGCTCAGGGGTTGGAACAGCGGCTTCAGCAACCGCCCCTTGGTCGGCCGGGGTTGGGGGCCCTGTAGTCGGGGCAGTCTCAGTTTCTGCAACTAGGGCCGCCACAGGCTCAGTAGGCGTGCTCGCTGGCGCTGGATCGGCTGAGGCAGGCTCGACAGCAGGGGCAGTCGGCGTGACTTCCTTAAGATTAATGTCAACCCGCTTCCTGCGTAACGAGTCGGATATCAAGACACTACAATGCTAAACATGATTTTCAGAAGACCCAGAATGGCCTACCTCTTGGAGAACTTGAGCTTTTTTCCGGGAGATCCGGAGGGCGGCACTGGAGGGCCGCTGGCTGTCAAGCCTGATGGTGCGGTAGTCGGCGGTGGCACTTCCATCCTTGTCGGCCCCGCTTGTGGAGTGGCCGGCTGGGGTGACTGCGAACTCAGAGGTGCCATCCTTGGCCTCGATGTCGCTGGACCTAGCAGCGCTGAGCTTGACTTCTTAGTCAGTGGTGCCCTTTTTGGGCTCGATGTTGCTGAGCCCGACTGCGCTGGTCCCGGTCGGGGGCTTGAAGGCCTAGCAGCTACGCTGGTGGTGTCTCTGATCTTGAGGCTCCCAGCTGCGGCACTTGGCCTGATGACCTCCTTCTTGCCCTGGTCTACAATGGGTTTCTTCCCCGCTCTCTTGGAGTCGGGCTAGGTGGCAGAAGGACTTCTCGGCCTCTTCTTCAACTTCGCGGCCAACAACAGACGGGAGTCATCATCAAACTCCTTGCACCACTACAAATGATTCAACAATATACATTGCACGATGCTGAGCAACTATGGATACATGTCTACAGGCATTCATCACAGAAGAGAAACAAGTGTTACCTCGGGACGAGGCCGGTTTCGGCTATAAGCCACGATGGAGCGCTCTGCGTCCTCGGTTTCAATCACCCCATTGGAGAAATAAGTGAACAATGTTTCGGTCACTTTTTGTTGGTCAGCCACCTCTTGGCTTTCTCGGTCAAGGTCATTCTTTCCTTGGTAATCCCAGTAGAATTCGCTCCTTAGCTTTAATGGCTGGACACGCCGGGTCAGGAAGCGCTTGGCCACCCAAGGGCCGGTCAGGCTGACTTTCTTGAATTTCTCCAACCTTGCCAGCAACTGATGCACTTGGCCCATTTCTTCGAAAGTTGGGTCCGATGACCAATTGGGCGAGACCGCTGGTGGCGAGCCGGTGAACGGAGGCAAGGAGGGTTCCAGATCAGAATAGTAGAACCACTCCTTATGCCAACCTTTCAAAGAGGATTTCAAAGGAAGATTGATATATATTTTCTTCATCTCACTCCTCAACTGAAGGCCAGCCCCCCCAATCACCTGGACCCTATTCTTGGAGGGTTGGGGCTTGATGTGGAAGAGGTGCCTAAAGAAATTGAAATGGGGCTCTACACCCAAGTAGCACTCACAAAGAGTCACGAAGATAGAGATTTGCAAAATCGAGTTGGGATTCAGATTCACCAACTCCAATCCGTAGAAGCTAAGAAGATGGTGGAGGAACGTAGAGGAAGGAAGAAACAAACCCCAGTCAAAGAAAGAGGCAAAAACAACAGTTTTTGCCGAGTTGGGGATTTGGAACCGACTCACCCTCAGCCGGGCGCCAGCGGATGATGTCATGACTTTGCAGCCGCAGCGACTTCTCCAGCCTTTCTAGCTTCGACCAGCTGCAATCCGAGGTCGGCCACCCTTCATCCGACGCCCCAACAAAATCTAGAACCTTCGGCATGGCTGGGGGGACAAGAAATTTGAGGGAAATGTGGTCGAGGGCTTGGAATGGACAAAGGAAAGCGGAATCGCTCGAGCTTCAATGGGGAGGAGCAAGCAATGGCGAACCCTAGTGGAGCGGGAGACAAAACTTCGGCACGGAGCTAGGAAGACGAAACGATTGGTCTCTTGGGGAAGATAGAGGAATCTTTTCTCTCTCCCCTAGCCTTTATAGAGCGTGTGCCAACTCATGGGCTTGGGCTTACACAGTCGGTGCTAGGCCACCAAGATATGAGTTTCTACAGTAGCACGCTCAATATGGGCCGTACACTGGCTACGTTAAAATTGCAGTACATGTGCTACCAACAGAAACCGATGAGGTAAACAGATATGCTTCATGAAGGCCTAATTGCTAAACACATGTGTTTGGGTATCTATTTTATCCACCAGGTATTGAGGATATATCCTTATAAGGATCACAAGCTGATCTTCATCAACATTGGGGATGCAGGAATCTCTCAAGTACACCTGACCACGTAATGGATCTATTTTCATAAAGTGGTACTCGGCCTACATGCTTGGCCAACAGTTGCCATGAGTGACATTATTCCAGCCGACATGACGCTGAAGAGTCTAACTTCCGAGTAGTGCACTACTCGGGAGAGACTATAAATATCTTTTCCAGTTGACATGATGCTGAGAAGTCTAACTTCCGAGTGGGATGCCACTCGGGAAAGACTATAAAGCCCCTTTTTCCAGCTGACATAAAGCTGAAGAGTCCCATATACGAGTGGCATGCTACTCGGCAAGACTATAAATTATATTCCGGTTGGCATGATACCGAAGAGTCTCATATACCAGTAGTATACTACTCAGGAAAGACTACAAGGTTAAAGATCTTTGACTTTATGTTTAATTGTTCTCACAATTAAGCACAAAGTCGGGGGGCTACACCTAATAGGTGCGCCTATTTGGTGCACACTATTCATACATCTACATGAAGCCCTTCATAGCCTCGCTGCCAACTGACATGAAGCAGGACTTGGGAAGAAGACGCACTTAGACAAAGAGTACTCGGGAGCAATGCACTCGGACAATCTTCACTGTGGAGGATGAGCACTCGGCATTAGCTGTGACTCAGTTATGAAGGTCTCAGGAGCTACTGTGGAGGCCATGGGCCCCAGGTACCTCATCACAAGCATATGGGCCACTCGGACAGAGGATAAGCCGAGACTTATAATTATAGATATAGTAGCACCGGCAGACTTTGCCTTGTACAAAAAGGAATATACAGTCCTAGTCGGGTAAGATGTATCTCTAAGAAGGAAATCCCTTGGCCGTGTCCGGCTAGGATTCCTACCTTGTACCCCTGTCCCCCAGTATATAAGGGGAGGCAGGGTGCCCCCTGAGGGCACGAGATCACAGATCATCAAGAGTTCATCTGAACCACCACCATAATCCTCAAAGGAATACATCCAAACTGGACGTAGGGTATTACCTCACATCGAGGGCCTGAACCAGTATAAAATCTCTCCGTGTTCCTTTGCAATCCACCGAGTTTCCCCTTGCCGAGTAGCCCTATAATCATATTGCCAGTGTAAAACATCGACGAAAATACATGATGTTCCAACAATATCCAATATTCAATTTAATTCTAAAATGGTGGAAAAAGTTGTTTTTGAACACATCATCAGCCACATACTATATTCAGAAAAGAGGTAACACATGTTTGATTTCTTTCCATTTTTCTCTTCATGTGTTAAATAAATCATTACAGCCATAAAAGACTATTTTATCTCTGTATGTATTAAAATTTCTTCATGATTTAATCTTTTTATTTTATTGAACTTTTATGCACATATAAATATTTAATTGTTTGAGAAATTTCTCCCAGCCCAAGGATCATTCAAATGAACAAAACATGGGTTGATCACAAAACTTTTGGTTGTTCAATGCGAGTGTATGGCTGAGTAAATAAACACGTGATTAATATGCTTTCTGAAGCTGTCATGGTTGAACAGTTTGAGATGAATAGGCTTGGTCTAATACCAACAAACTATCTGTCTAGGAACATTGTCAGATGTGACATAGCTATAAGTTTGTTTTCTTCATTTTTTTCTATCCGCATATTTTGTTTATTTTTCCTAGTAATACTATATCACACAAATTTTATCTACTGAGTCCTAACTCAAATTGATAAGAGTAGTGTAAATACATAATATTATTCTATAGAACAGATTCTTTTAGTTTATAGTTTGTTTTTGCGTTAATTCAAAGTTGTTTTCTTTGCACAACATAAGTGATGCGGGGTGCCTGACCTTCTCGACGAGAATCTGGATACACCGTGTAATCAACGAAGAGGATGAACAACGTGCTACCCTTGCAGCACACCTTCACCACGAATTCGCAAAACCACATGCAAGAGGTGATCCACTCAACCACACAAAAGTGGATCTATTGCTCCCTCAATTCCTTGAAAGGAACAGCGAGAACAATCGACGGCAGAAACACCCAATTCCCTCTCTAGTTTTGCGGCGGCGGCACAAACCCTAGGGGAAGAACAAGAGCAATATTGATGTGAAAATATGTGTAGGTTAAATGTGGTCTACCCTCCTGGGTTGTTTGCAAAGGTTTATATAGCCAATACATAGGTCAGAAACTAACTAGGAATAATATACAACAAATATGAAAACCTATCAGGACTACCAACGGTTTGTTTCGGCCTTTGCAATGAAACTAGAAGGAACTGGTGTTCTAGGCCCTATCCATCATGTGGGCCATAAAGTTAGCTTTCCAACGAGTACTCACACATCCAAAATGGACTTTGGACGGAGAGTTTGCGCCATTTTAGTATGGGCTGCTATGATAGCCAAACCAAATCCGATTTGGGCCTTTTCCTTCTTATCTTTAAACTTGTTATTTTGGAAGACTTGAATCCATGGGGAACCTGCAGATGGAGTCTTTGCTAACCCTATATAGGCCTTTGAATAGTAGAACCCCATCCAAACAAGTCGTGCAAAGCCCACGTTCATCATCAATGCTTCTGCCTGTGCGTCACCCGGTCTGCCCATGCACTGAGTCTTCAAATAAGCGTAACTCGGTGTAGAAAACTCCAAATCACGTGCTGTTTCTTCCTTTGGAAAGTACACTTGACAAGTTTTTCATGTATGTAAGCCTTGTATGCTAAAAGTCTTCGATTCAAACCAAAATTCACCATGAACTTTGTGAATAGAACCACGACCGATCTTTTCCATGCATGCCGCTGCCTCCCTCACCTCCCGCTTGGCCCACATGTGTGTGCATGCCAATTGTTCACTTCTCTCACATCTAAAAACAACGTAGTGACAAATATCATGTAGCATAAAATTCTCATGTATTCTACATATAGATTTTGAGAGAAACGAATTCACCTTATAGTTTGATTCGCATGCATAGTAGAATGTCTAAAATCTTGGTATATCCGCATCATTAAGCAAATTTCAAGTGGTGTCTATATAAGAAAGTTCACAAGTTCTCAATATGCAGTACGCATGTGAAACAATTTTTTTTCTCATGTTCAATTTTGTTATGAAATATTCACATCATATTTTTGTTTATTACATTGTAGGAATTTTTCCAAGATGCATACCTCAATCTATTTGAGATTAGCAATTTGTTCACTTAACCTAACCAATGATACAAGCTTGACATAATGGGTATGGTTAATTTTTTAAATTATGTACTTACATTATAGAGAATTTTATATGCTTATACAATATAATTGTTTTTCCTCATTTTTTCATGAAACAGGTTTTTATCCCTCTGCAATCAAATTTCTAGTATTTGTTAGTGGCAAATTTCAAGCACAAGAAATTTGAGGTATTCTGTCCCAATGTGAAAACACAGGAAGTGCATGCTGAGGCTGAAGCAGCCATATGGAATTTTAAGAGAATATTTAACCTTGCTTACCAAAGGTCGGTTAAAGTGAATGTCTACAACATGGACATTTCATTGCACAGCATGTCCTGCTCAACAAAAGAGTTAGTTCATTTTCTCTTTTTTATTTCGCATCTATCTCTGACACAAAATATTTGATTGTCTAATTTAATCTTAATTTTTTAATCTATTTTCTTGGTTGCATAATTGTCCCTTCATGTCATGAACAAATTCTCTCATGAGGACCAGTGTTGACAACGGAGTTTATATCATGAATATTATCCAAATGTATGACGGGAAAACACATCCGTATTTCAGACCTGTGAGTGTACCTTATTTATTTTGTATTTTTCCTCCATGAAATTTTGCTATTTACTGTTTTGACATGGGTGACCAATAGGATGACTCCATTGTATAACAATTGTAGTGAGTCTTGTAGTATTCAAATTAAGCCTTGTTGAATAATTCAAGGGGGCACTGATTTTTTAGGTGTCAAGTCTAAATTATTGATTTACTTAGTAGAAATTGTGTCTAAAGTTAATGTACTGGAGTCCAAGTACTAACATGATCATTCTTTTTGTAAATTGCAATTGAATTGCAGATCCATTACATTTTTGCATAGATTCTTTAATTTGATATTATCATTTAATCCCTTAATATTTTTGTTACAATTTCTCTCTTTTTTTGCAAACAGGAATATGCAAACCCCTGCGTGAATGTTTGACGTATTACATGATTGCTGATCGTTTCAATGAGAAGCACAATCTAGAAGTCATAGCTATCATGAAAAAATATGTGAGCAATACATTCTTGTTAAATATATTTTTTCCAAGTAAAGTTCTTTCACATTAGTTCTCTATGTAGGGAAGTGAGTGTGCAGCTAATTTGAGATTGCAATGGTATTAATCTCAAAACTTATCCCCCCACCCCCCACCGTCCAATCCAACAACATCACTTGTTTTCTATTTCATTTTTACTGGTTAACTACAGGATACAAATGTCTACCAAATTTAATCGCTTTTTACACATATATAAACTGAGTATCGAATGACCATTTTGTACACAAAAGATGAAAGTTTTCAAGCTATCCTTCATGCTAGTCATTTATATATTTTCAGACTTCACTCCATACTCTTCTGTGTTAGAGCTTTATTAACTTCATTACCTTTTATACAGAGGAAAGATTGCCTGGAGGACAGACAAGTTTGGCATCTGAGAGATGAACATCAGTTTCGTTCTCTTTTGAACCGATACATGTGTTATCAAAACATCAAGTTCTATGTTTTATTTCCCCTTCCGATGATCTTGTACATATCTTAATGTTTGGATGCTTTTTTCACTAATTACAGCTCAAAATTTCAGAAAATTTTACTTTTTCTCCCCATGCCAGAAGTTGACTAAGTTTATCGTTCAATTAGTACTTCTACAAAGTTTTACATGTATTCATTTAAAAATTTTCATATTAGCTCCCCACTCTTTTCTTATCCCAACTTACCCATCCTAGAAATAAAAAGGGAAAAAGGAGAAAAAAAGGTCAGGCCACAAAAGCTAGACTAAAATGCTGGCTTTAGTGGGCTCCTAATGCTGTTATTTTGAAATTCATACGGGCCACAAAAGTTATCATACGTGGGCTGGAAAAATAGAAAGGGAAGGTGGGAATCAGCGGGCCAGATTCTTTTTTCCGAATCTCTACGTGGGCCAGGATCTATTCTTTTTCGGAATCCCTTGCTGCCTAGAGCCGTTCACGTGCCTACGCGCGCACGATAGTGTGTGCATTAGACTCGCCCAATAAATTATCCACTGGTTTTCTTCTGTGAAAGAAAGAAATTAGAGATAAGATATTTGTTGTGATCGTGAAGTGACGGGCAAAAATATGACGCCTTAGCTATTTGTCACCATTCCTAAACCCTAACCAAGAGCCCTATCAAATTAGGCACTGGAAGCGGTTCGTAGCGCTAAACTAATTTGACAATCTCAAAGTCTACTTGGTGCAATAAGAAGCAAATAAGAAGAACAAAGAAATGAGGCAATCCAATGGAATCATAAACCAGTCAGTACAATTCCGCATTAGAGTGATCATGTTAGGCAAAGCAATTCGTTGTATTAGTGTAAATTTTCAACATTGTGGTATGACAGCAATGCTTATGCCTATATGTTCCATCATCCTGTTGATTGATGCCATTGTTTTTGAAGAATTTTAGACTCAGTGGATGGGGATTGGGATAAACCAGATTGAAATTCCCAATCGCCCCAACTCAAGAACCCTAGAACCGGGCCAAATTGGCTTCGGCTAGAAATTAGAGAAAGAATTGGAGATAAAGCAGATTAAAATTCCCCAAATCCTCCCCAAAATCAGAACCCTATGAAAATCCCCAAACTCCCAAATTGTAGAAGAACCCTAAGCGAATCATAATCGGGAGGAATTACTTACCTGGTTGAAGATCACCGCTCTTAGTGCATCACGTGGCATCGACCCCACGCGGGTGCACCATTGTTAGGCCCTGCACGGCATTGACGCACATGGGGGGAGGAGGAGCTTGGCCTCATCCTCGGTTGCGTATCGGCAATAATAATATGGGGCTACTCGTGAGACCTAAACTTGATGGACTACAAAGGAACACGAAACAATTTTATCCTGGTTCAAGCCCTCAAGGTGAGATAATAACCTACTTCCAACTATTGTGTATTGCCTTTGAGATTTCTCAGGTGAGATTTTTTATGCCCTAGGGGGCCCCCTACCTCCCCTTATATACTAAGGAGGTAAGGTTACATAGTAGGAATCCCAGTCAAACTTGACCAAGGGATTTCCTTTTAGGAGCACAACGTAACTGGCTAGGACTATATCCCTTTACTTGTCATGCAAGGTAACACACGCCGAGTCCTATTGTATTCCTAATTACATGATCAGGCCCATCCTCTATCCGAGTGGCCACAAAGCTTTCCATGAGGTACCCGGGGCCCATGGCCTCCACAATAGCTCCTGAGACCTTCATAGTTAAGTCACAGCTGATGCCAAGTACTCATCCTCCACGGTGAAGATTTCCCGAGTGCCTTACTCCTGAGTACCCAGTGTCCGAGTACCTCTTCTCCATGTCCTGCTTCATATTAGCTGGCAATGAGGCTATGAAGGGCTTCATAGAAAAATATGAATAGTGTGCACCGAGTAGGCACACCGATTAGTTGTAGCCCTTGATTTTGTTCTTAATTCTAAAACAATTAAACATAAAGTCAAAGATCTTAACCCTTAAGTCTTTCCCAAGTGATATATTTCTCAGAAATTGGACTCTTCAGCATCATATCAGCTAGAAATGTTTTTGCTCAAGGCAATTTGGCTAAGCATGTAAGCCGAGTACCACTTCATGGATTTTAACCCAATATGTGGTTAGATGTACTTGAGAGATACCTGCATTCCCATTTTTAATGGAGACCAGCTATTGATCCTTATAAGGATATATCCTCAAAACCTTGTCAAATAATTCAGATATCTGAAAATGTGTTTAGCAATTAGGCTTAACATAAAGCATATCTGATTATTTTAATCGGTTCCTATAAAATAGCATCTGTACTGTGATTTTAACATAGACAGCCAGTGGCCTAATAGGTCATGCTATTTAGGAACTCACATCTTACGACCCATTACTAAGCAAGCCGGCCCAAACTAGCTACCCAGCACAGGCCTATAAAGCGGTAGGAGAGAGAAAAGATTCATCTTTCTCCCCCAATTCGCCAAATGCTTCGTCTTCTCGCAAATGCGCCAAACTTTGCACTCTCCGCTCTACCTAGGGTTTCCTGTTGCTCGAGCTCCCCTCCAGAAATCCACAAGGATCTCTTCCCCTGCATCGATTCCCATCGTCCAGGTGCCCTTCCCCACAGTTTTACACCCCGACAATGCTAAAAGCTCCATTTGACATCCCCAGCATGTCATCTGGGTCGTGGCCAACATTCGACACCTATGCAACGAAGCTTGCTCTTTTGGAGAAAAAGAAGTGCCTCTAGCCAAAGGAGCTCATCAACTGGCGCCCCACTATTGGTGAGTAGACCCCCTCTCTAGGCCCCCACGAACTTGTGGTTTTTGCTTCTTTCTTCAATCACGGATTCGCTCTTCCCGCTTTCGATTTCCTCTGTGGTCTCCTTGACTACTACAAGATAGAGCTCATCCACCCCAACCCCAATTCCATTCTTCAAATCTCCATCTTTGTGACTCTCTGCGAAGCCTTCTTAGGGATCGATCCTCATTTCAACCTCTTCCACTTCCTTTTCCATGTTAAGCCACAGCCCTCCAAATCCAAGATCCAGGTGATAGGGGGAGTAGGCCTTCAACTCCACAATGAGATGAAGAAAACCTACTTGCATGTTCCCCTAAAAACCTTGCTGAAAGGGTGGCATCAGGAGTGGTTTTATTGCTCCAATATTGAGCCCTCCGTGCCGCCCTTCACCGGAAATCCCCCCATGTTACTGGAGAGCTGGACCACTCTGTCGTCGTAGGCGGAGATGGTCCAGGTGCAGCTGCTATTGGAAAAGATAGACGCCTTGAAAAATATAGGGTTGACTGGGCCTTGGGTGGCCAGGACCTTCCAAAATCGTCGGATTCAACCCCTGAAGGCTAAGATTCACCTTGGCTACGGTTATGAGGGGAGGAAGGATCCAACTCAGGAATGCACTGACTTCGTCAACAAGGATATCATCACCGACACCTTGCTTGGCTACTTCATAAATGGAGTCATCGAGACTCTAGATGCCAAGAAAGCCCCCAAGCCATACTGCAAGACAGGCCCCGACCGGCGGCAATCTCTTTTTTTTATTTTCTCTGATGCTTGTCTGCAATGAATGGCATGAACACTGTCCAATTGAATTTGCCTTGATGTGTGACACTTGCAAGAATTTGCCGAGTTTTCCTCGAACCCTCCTGGCCGGCTGGTTAGTGGGTCTAGAAAGCGGCCAGCCAGCCCCTCAGAAGCCCAACCCAGCCCCAAGAAGACTAGGATGCAACTTATGATGGACTAGGCCAAGAAGAAAAGCATGCCAAGTAAGGCATCAGGCAGTCCGCTGATCAAGGACCCCAGCAGCATAGCCTCTAGACCGACCAGCCCCTGGACCGTGCCACCGATAACACCATCCCCCCAGTCGGCCATGCCTAGTGTGGCGCCGACTGGGCCAAGCTCTGTACCACATACTGCCACACCCCAAGGCCCGACAGTAGGTGGCATATCACCGCCAAGTAGGCTTTCGGGCACCTTGCCGACTACCTCCACCTCTGCCACATAGGGGTGGAGGTTCAAGACTTCCAAGAGCTATGAAAATCCTCGATCTTTAGAAAATCTTGAGTAGTTTTACAACATCTTGATTGCGGCATGATCTTGCAAGAAGCCGAGTGACACTGACCCCAAGGGGACAATGCCACCAACCCCCATAGCCATCTCCGTCCCGACTGGGGCTGAGCCCACAGAGATCCTGCCAGAGCCGAGTGCTGCTCCAACCCCCGAGATTGAGGCCGCTCACTCAGCCGGGCAACAGGCTTCGCCCAATCAGGGCATTGCAGCTAAAGTCCCGGTTACTGAGCCCACCGAGGAGCCAACGCCGCCAGTAGATCCAAGACCTAGGACACCCACTCCTCTGCTCTCCCCATCCTCAGACGACGATGACCTCCCTAGGCTCGAAGCTCCTCCACCAAACTTCCCTCGAGTGTTTTATTGGGTCACCCCGGAGGGACATGAGCAAACTTTCGAGCTGAACAAGGAAGCTGCCCAGATGGAACAAGTCAGGCTAATGGAGGCCACCATATCGGCATCAAGGAGCATCTAGGTACATAGTCCATCCATCTATGTCTGCTGGTCAACGGTTTTTGGAATCTTCCGTTGTTGTAGCTTGCTTTGTCTGACTATAACATAACTCGTGCAGCAAGTAGTTGATCGGTCTGAGAAGAAGGGCAGGGTCCTTTCCCAACTCGCTCCTCAGCTCACCCAACTTCACCAGCTCCAGGTTGCCAAGGACGAGCTAGAGAGGACTAGCAAAGAGAAGGAGGACTGGTTAAAGGACTCGGTGAACAAGCTCCGGGACAAGAACTGGGAAAAGATTGGGACCATCTGAGGTGCATTTTCCTTTTTGCCCGAGTAACCCCAGTTATCCTCTCTGTGCTTATAATCTTTAACCTTGTTTGGCTGTAGCTCTAGAGACAAATCTAAATAACCAATCGGTATATAATACTCATGATGAAATCTTTTGCCCTTGCCGCTATTATGGTAGTAACGGGTTTTGCCTCAATCCACTTTGTGAACTTGTCCACTGCAACAAACAAATGTGTGAACCCTCCTGGTGCTTTTTTGAATGGCCCGACCATGTCAAGCCTCCAAACTACAAAGGGCAAAGATATTGGAATTGTTTGTAATACTTTAGCTGGCAGATGTGTTTGTCAAGAAAAGAACAGGCATCCCTCGTATGTCTGAACTATGCCTTTGGTGTCAGTAACTGCAGTCGGTCAGAAGAATCCTTTCTTGTAAGCCTTTCCAACTAACGTCCTTCATGCAACATGATTGCCACAAATGCCCGAGTGGATGGACAGCAGAATCTACTTGCACTCCTCGAATGTGACACATCACATGAGGATTCCAGCTTCCTGAATAAATCTCGAGTGTACAACTCTAGCTTTGTTGTTTCCCGACTGCCCAGTTGTGTCCTGACTGTAATCTCGAGTTCATGACTATTCTGATGTACAGCCCTCAAAGCCGAGTTGAAGGCCCAAACAGAAGAAAAGAAACAACAAAAATCTGAGCTGAAAAAGGTTGAAAAGGCCAAAGCTAAACTAGAGAAGGCCAAAGCCAAAGTAGAGGCCGACTATGATTGTAAGCCTTCCCTCTGATAATAACCTTAACCAATCCTCTTGTTACTCCGACTGCAATTCTGGCTAAGTACACTTGTCTATGAACCCGAGCAGCTTCAAGAGCCAATGCCCAAATCCAATTCCAGGCCTTTGCAGCGGAGATTAAAGTTGCCAAGGAGTCACAGGAGATTCTTGCCAAATCCGTGAAAGGGCTTCTTGATATTATGGATCCTACTATGTCAGGACCAGCTCCAACACGATCTCCTAGGTGCAGGCGCACCTTAGCCAAGCCCCGAGTACCTTGAAAAAGTACTCTGATGAGCATGTGGTTGTTGGCGTGGCCTAGACCCTTGCCATGACCAAGTCGATCTTCCCTAGGGTGGACTTTGAGGCCATCGGTGAAGGGTTTGCCGAAAAGACAACACCTGAGGAAGCATCGGAGTTGATTACCGAGGCGAGGCCGACTGCAGAGATGATCACAAAGGACCTGGGAATGTAAGCACAAACCATCATGCAATCAGTGTATATAAAGCTTTTGTAAAGACATGTGTAAATATATGTACAATGCCGCCGAGTTCTTGGTTTTCCTTAGTTATCATTAGTTTTACCCGACTATATGGTCTACACCTAGTTTATCGCTAGGAACTTAATAAAAATCATTTAGAATGCTATACTCGGGCAAACACAACATAGTCATTGTAAAACTTTATAACTTAGAAAAAACAAGGTCGTATGTTGTTGACAAAGCTAATACATGCAGCCCCCGACTTACTACTCGGTTGAAACAAGCGACGTAGTGAGTCAGAGAAAAAACTTTATACATATGTATATGAGAATGTACAAAACTCAGGTATAGAAAGGACGTAGCTGTTCTATATTCCAT
The DNA here is from genome assembly GCA_003991445.1 of Oryza meyeriana var. granulata. Lineage (NCBI taxonomy): Eukaryota > Viridiplantae > Streptophyta > Magnoliopsida > Poales > Poaceae > Oryza > Oryza meyeriana. The sequence goes on from RYFJ01002261.1 coordinate 21,057, forward strand.
GAGTTGCTTACTAGGGCACCGTCTTCGGTCTTCAGTAGGTAGACGCCTGGCCGATTAACCTCAACGATGATGAACGGCCCTTCCCACAGGGGGGATAGTTTATGCCTGTCTTTGGTGGTTTGTATTTTCCTCAAGACGAGGTCCCTGAACAAAAAGGCGTGGCCACGGACATTCCGACTGTGATAACGACGCAGGCCTTGAAGATACCTTGCCAACTGGATGGTTGCGATGTCCCTAGCTTCCTCCAACTGATCTAGTTGAACTAGTCGGTTTTCATTGGATTTGTCTTCGGAGTAAGCCCGAACTCATGGAGAGCCAAACTCTAACTCGGTTGGTAACACAGCCTCAGCACCAAAGACTAGGAAGAAAGGGGATTGCCCTGTTGCCCGATTAACCGTGGTTCTGAGAGACCAGAGAACAGATGGGAGTTCTTGTACCCATCGCCCTACGTATGGTTGTAGTCGGTCGAATATCCTGGCCTTGATACCTTGTAAGACCATGCCATTGCCACGCTCGACCTGCCCATTGCTCCGCGAGTGTGCCACAGAAGCATAACAGATCTTGATGCCGAAGTCATCACAGAAATCTTGAAATACACCACCAGTGAACTAAGTACCGTTGTCCATTATAATGCGGTTAGAAACCCTAAATCGGTATAATATACTCATGATGAAGTCCTTTGCTCGTGCCATTGTTATGGTAGCAACAGGTTTTGCCTCAATCCACTTTGTGAATTTGTCCACTGCGACAAACAAGTGTGTGAACCCTCCTAACGCTTTCTTGGAAGGCCCGACCATGTCAAGCCCCCATACTGCAAAGGGCCAAGAGATTGGGATTGTTTGGAGTTCTTGGGCTGGAAGATTTGTTTGTCTTGCATAGAACTGACAACCCTCGCAAGTGCGAACTATGTCTTTAGCATCTGTTACTGCTATTAGCCAGAAAAATCCCTGCCTATAAGCCTTTCTTACTAACGTCCTGGATGTGGCATGATTGCCACATATGCCCGAGTGGATCGATTGTAGAATCTGCTTGCCCTCATCGGGTGTGACGCAGCGCATGAGGACTCCAGATGCACTTCTTCGGTACAGGTCTTCTCCGACTACTAGGAAACATTTGCTTCGACGTTTGATTTGCTCGGCTTCAATGCAATTTTCTGGGAGTTCATCATCCAAGAGGAATTTGAGAACTAGAGTCCACCAATCTTGAGATATGATCAGTACTTCATCCGTTGCCGGGGTAGGTTCAGCCCCCGACTGATCTGGCACTAGTTTCTTCTTGACTGATGGCTCCGTTAGTTGTTCGACAAAAATCCCAGTCGGGACCACTTCTCTCTTGGATCCCATGTTAGCCAATTCGTTTGCAGCATCATTGTATTATCATAAGACGTGAGTTATCTCCAGCCCGTCGAACTTGTTTTTTAGCTTTCGGACCTCCTGACAGTATGCCACCATGGTATCATCGAGACATGTCCAGTCTTTCATGACTTGGTTTACCACGAGTTGAGAGTCCCCACGTACAACCAGTCAGCGGATGCCGAGTGATATAGCAATGCGGAGCCCATGGATGAGTGCCTCGTACTCGGTGACATTGTGGGAAGCCAGAAAGTGAATCTGAAGAACGTACTTGAGTTTTTCGCCAGTGGGTGACATCAATACGACGCCGGCCCCGGCGCCGCCGATCCTTAGAGAACCATCGAAGTACATTGTCCAGTACTCTAGCTTCACTATTGTTGTAGGCCTCTGAACTTCTATCCACTCAACCACAAAGTCGGCTAGATCATGAGATTTGATTGTTGTCCATGCCTGAAAGGTGATGTCGAACGCCATCAACTCGAGCGCCCATTTAGTGATTCGGCCGGTGGCCTCGCGGTTGTGTAGGACATCCCTGAGTGGATACGATGTGACCACCGTGACTTGATGCGACTGAAAATAGTGCACCAGCTTCTGGACAATGGTGAGTAGGCCGTATAGCAACTTCTGGACCTGAGGATATCTCATCTTTGAGTCGGCAAGGACCTCGCTGACGAAGTAGACTGGCCGTTAAATTTTCTGTAGATGACCCGGTTCAGATCGCTCGACTACCAACACCGTGCTGACTACCAGAGTGGTTGCCGCAAGATATAACATTAATGGCTCTTGGGGCATAGGTGATGCCAACACTGGTGGTGATGTGAGAAATTTCTTGAAGTATACGAAGGCTTGTTGGGCTTCGGGAGTCCATTGAAAATTGTCCGCTCTGTTCAGTAGTTTGAAAAAGGGCATACCCCGTTCGCCTAGTCGGGAGATGAATCGGCTGATTGCCGCCATGTAGCCTGTCAGCTTCTAGACGTCCTTCTGGCTAGTTGGGGGTGCCATGTTCATGATTGCATTGATTTTCTCTGGATTGGCCGCGATGCGATACGATGAAGACGAGTAGCTTTCCGGATGGTATACTGAAGGCGCACTTTTCCAGGTTCAACTTCATCTTGAATCTTCGAAGATTTTGGAAGGTTTCCTCCAAGTCAGCGATGATGTCTTCTTTGGACTTTGTCTTGATCACCACGTCATCGACGTATGCCTCCACGTTGCGCCCGATCTGAGTGTGCAAAAACTGCTGAGTTGCCCGTTGATACGTTGCTCCAGCGTTTTTCAAACCGAACGACATGATGATATAGCAATATGCTCCAAACGGCGTGATGAAAGAAGTCTTCAGGCAGTCCTCCTCCTTTGAGCTGATTTGATGGTATCCCGAGTAGCAGTCAAGAAAGCTGAGAAGTTCGCACCCCGCAGTTGAATCCACCACCTGATCTATTCTCGGTAGACCAAATGGATCTTTGGGGCACGCCTTGTTCAAGTCTGTGTAGTCGACGCACATGCACCATTTACTGTTCTTCTTCCGGACCAGGACTGGGTTTGCCAGCCAATCTGAGTGGTAGACCTCTTTGATGAACCCAGCTGCGAGGAGCTTGGTTATCTCCTCCCAGATAGCATCTTTGCGGTCCTGTCCAAAGCGCCGTAGCCGTTGCTTGACTGGCTTGGTGTCTGTCTTGACATTGAGGGCGTGCTCGATCACCTCCCTTGGTACCCCAGGCATGTCGGAGGGTTTCCAGACGAAGATGTCCTTGTTTGCCTGGAGGAAGGTGACAAGCGCGTCTTCCTATTTAGGGTCGAGTCCGGTCCCAACTAGAGCAGTCTTGGAGGGTTCGGAAGGGTCCAAGGGGATCTTCTTTGTGTCATAGTCCGCTGAAATTCCTGACTTCGCTGCTTTTTTGGCCAGAACTTGGTCGTCCTCGACTTTGGTTGTAACGGCTTGCCGAATGCTGTTGCGTCCGACTGCCGCTTCTTAGGATTGAGCCAACTCGCAGCTCTCTTTGTCATAGGTGAATGCTTCCTTGACATCACTGTGAAGGGAAAGAACTCCAGCTGGCCCAGGCATTTTGAGAATCATATAGGTATAGTGTGGCACCGCCATGAATTTGGCTAGCACCGGCAGTCCGAGTATGGCATGGTACGCAGTCTCGAAGTCAGTGACCTCGAAGCAGATGTTTTCGGTGCGGAAGTTATCCCACGTGCCGAAAGTGACTGGCAAAGTTATCTGCTCGAGAGGTGTTGAAGATAGGCCTGGGATTACCCCGTGGAAAGGTGCCGTACTCGGCCACAGTTCTGAACGAGGAATCTTCATCTCATCCAGGGTCTTGGCGAACAGAATGTTGAGCGCGCTGCCTCCATTTATGAGAACCTTCTTCAACTTGATGCTTTTGACGACCGGGTCTAGGACGAGTGGATAGCGTCCTAGGTGTGTAACCCGATCGGGGTGATCTGCGCGGTCGAATGTGATGGGCATCTCTGACCAATGCAAATATTGGGGGGCGTCTGCTGTAGAGACTATGTTGACGTCGTGTGCTGTTAGGTTCTGCTTCTTCTTGGACTCGTACACAAATGGCCCTTAGAAGATGTGGTTGAGCTCAGCCTGGGGATCTTGATAATCACCGGCTGGGCTCAAATCTGGCTTGTCTTTGTCCTTGTCGGCGCCAGATGTTGAAGCCTGCTCGGAAGCAAACTTCTTGAACATGAAACAATCCTTGACCATGTGCCTTCCCTTGAGATGGAAGGGGTAGGGCCCGTTCATCACTTTTTGGTATTCGTTGTTCCTTGGGGGCCGCGACCAAGTACGTTCCACGTTGGCCACCACGTTGTCAACTTCCACTTGCGGCTACCGGATTTGTTCTGTGCTGGCTCATCATTGGCTTTTAGGTCCTTCTGCCGGGACTCCTTGTCGTCGAGGGCCTAGGCAATTGCTTTGGCTGAGTCAGCATACTTATTTGCCATGTCGAAGAGAGCCCTGATAGAGGTTGGAGGCTTTCGAGTAAATTTTGCGATGAACGGGGCATCCTTGACTCCCTTGCAGAAGGCGGCGATGACGACCTCGTCCTTGATCATTGGGATCGATTTGCACTTCTCGGAGAACCTTTTGATGAACTCACGAAGAGACTCGTTCTTCCTCTGGTGCAGCTGATAGAGATCATGCTCGGAAGACAACCTCTTGTAAGTCCCCTGGAAATTGGCGATGAATCGTTCCCGGAGTTCTCCCTAGGAGCCAATTGACCGCTTTGCGAGCCCTGTGAGCCATGTCCTCACCGAGTCAGCCAGGGTGACCGGGAGGTAGTTAGCCATGGCTTTGTGATCACCTCCAACTGCTCGAATCGCCAGAGTGTGTAGACCGTGAGCCAAGACTCGGGATTGGTCTTGCCGTCATATTTTTCGATGCCTATAGGCTTGAAGCCCGATGGCCAGTCGACCTATTGTAGCTCCTCGGTGAAGGTTGGGACGCCTTCATCTGCAAGAGGGCTCCGGCTCCAGTAATCATGGCTTTGATTCTTGCAATAGTCGGGGTGGCCTGGTAATCAAGCCCAAACTAGAGCATATCCAGTAGGGTCGCAGCAGCCACGATGTTCTGCTGAGGCATGACGAAGACATCATGGTCGCCGACTCGTGTCTGGAGGATTTGTTGCTGGGTGGTTCGCCCAGCCCTGCATAGCTCGTCGTTAGGAGCGTCACGTTCGGCCTCCTATTGTTGTCGCAGTTGGTGGGCCTCCTCTTCTTGCTGCTCGCGTAGTCGGCGTGCCTCTTGAGAGGGAGTGTCACCCTTGGACACCATGAAGATTTCACGGGGCAATAGAAGCCTTGCCAGACTGCTGCTAGAACTGCTGTTCGAACTTCTGTCCGACCTGGAGTCGGAATCGAAGTAGTCGATGGGGGTGATGACGACTCCGACCTCCCTGGATCCAATCTCGAACGGCTCTGGGCCATGTCCGAATTGAACCGTAGGGGAGTGGGTCTGCCGTGTGGGATGTAGATTGTGGATGTCCACGGCATTGTCGAGTCTACATGGGAGATTGACGATCTCTCCCCTTCCTAGCCCAACCCCGGCCGGCTCAAGGCCATGTCCAAGTCGAACGCCGAAGGAGAGAGTTGTCCCGAGACCCGGGCAAGTGGAAGATCACCGTAGCAAGTTGATGAGGTTTGCTGCAGCGTCGAGTGGGCCGACTAGCACGGAGTCGGCCTATTCCCTGGTAGATCGGATCGAGTCCAAGTCGGCCAAGGTGAGGTGATGAGGACATCACTAGCTCGGATATGACCATAGCTACCTTATGTATTCATCAACCAAAGGTGCATGCTTTCTACGTAAGATTTACGTGTTATATATTTGAACAACCATTACTGCACCATGAGTTTTGTGTGTTCTCATTTGCAGAGATACTTGCTTGGGTGAAGGGAAAGAGACTGAGCATAAAGAATGCATGGATGATCAAAGAAGTTGATTGGGGACCAATCAAATCTCCTCCTACATCACCACGTCACTTTTGGTCCATAGAAGGCAAGAGATGAAGATCTGCACGTTTTGGATTCGGATTCGGGCCTCCTGATAGCATCAACTTCAAATAGACCAAGTCGCTGATCCAGAAGGACTTTCGGGGCCCATGAGTACTTGTTGGAAAGCTTATGGGGTCTACTTTCAGATGGTTTTGGTCTCACGTCAAAATTCCTCCTGAGCTGTCCAGAATCATTGAAACAAGACACATACCTCTTCCAGTCTAAGTCTATTTTGGACCTTGGGCCTTGTAATTGTGTCATGGGCTAAGCCCAAGGGGTGTGCGATCTAGGGTTAACCCTAGGACGTCCGAACTCATATATATACAGTAGCCGTTGTCGTTTAGAGTCGGGTTTTGCTTAGATTATTCTGCCATTGTAGTTTCACCGTCTAGATCGGTTTGTAGAACCCCAACTTCGTGGGCTAAACATACATCTGCAATTCAGGCTGTGTTTTCTTTGTTCTTGCAAATTTCTTCGATTGTTTGTAGGAGCAAAACCTTTATGGTTAGGTCGACTATGTGAGAGCGTGGCCGATAACGACAAGACACACGAGTGTAGCAAGTGCGAGGTGACGATCTACTAATCGGAAGCCTCAAAACGTGAATGTCCACACGTCGCCAAATCGAACCTATCAAAAGATCGGGCACCCAGTCACACCATGAGGTTGCCGAGCTTGTTGGCGACGAAGTTGAGGCTCCCGAATGTGATCGTGTCTCCAGGGGAGAATTTGCTGCCGTCGACTGCGGTTGTCGAATCCATCGAGCTTTTTACGGTTGATCTCACCGAAGCCCCTACCTGGCACGCCAACTGTCGATGATTTATACCGGCAATATGAATATAGGGCTACTCGTCGGATCGAAACTCGGTGGACTGCAAAGGAACACAAGGAGTTTATACTGGTTCAGGCCCTCGATGTGAGGTAATACCCTACGTCCAGTTGTGGTGTATTTCCTTTGAGGATGTATGGTGGTGGTTCTGATGAACTTGCCCTCAAGGGGCGCCCTGCCTCCCCTTATATATTGGGGGACAGTATTACAAAGTAGGAGTCCCAGTCGAACTACGACCAAGGGATCTCCTTCTAGAGATATAACATACCCGACTAGGACTATATTTTTCCTATCGTACAAGGCTAAGTCTGCCGAGTCCTATTATATCTCTAATTACATGGCTAGGCCCATCCTCTATCCGAGTGGCACATATGCTTGTCATGAGGTACCCGGGGCCCATGGCCTCCACACATAGTGATATAGCAGTATGCCCCAAATGGCGTGACAAAAGAAGTCTTTAGGCAGTCCTCCTCCTTTAGGCTGATTTGATGGTATCCCGAGTAACAGTTGAGAAAAGTGAGTAATTTGCATCCTACAGTTGAATCGACCACCTGATCTATCCTCGGTAGTCCAAATGGATCTTTGGGACAACCCTTGTTTAAGTCAGTATAGTCGACGCACATGCACCATTTATCGTTCTTCTTCCGAACCAGGACTGGGTTTGCCAGCCAATCCGGGTGGTAGACCTCTTTGATGAACCCGGCTGCTAAGAGCTTGGTTATCTCCTCTTGAATAGCATCTTTGTGGTTTTGAGCGAAGCGCCATAGTCGTTGCTTGACTGGTTTGGCGTCCGGCTTGACGTTTAGGGAATGCTCATTCACCTCCCTAGGTACACCAGGCATGTCGAAAGGCTTCCAATCAAATATATCCCTGTTCACCTAGAGGAAGGTGACGAGCGTGTCTTCCTATTTGGGGTTGAGTCCGGTCCTAACAAGCGCAGTCTTGGTGGGGTCGAAAGGGTCCAAGGGGATCTTCTTTGTTTCCTAGTCCGCTGAAATTCTCAACTTGGCTGCTTTCTTCACCAGGACTTAGTCATCCCCATTTGTAGTTGACGTGGCTAGTCGGATATTGCTTCGTCTGAATGCCGCTTCGTGAGACTAGGCTAGCTCGCAACTCTCCTTGTCGCAAGTGAAGGCTTGCTTAACATCACTGCGCAGGGAAAGTACTCCTGCGGGTCCTGGCATCTTGAGCACCATATATGTATAGTGCAGCACCGCCATGAACTTGGCGAGTGCAGGCCGCCCAAGTATGGCGTGATACGTGGTCTCGAAGTCGGCAAACTCGAAGAAGATGTTCTTCGTGTGGAAATTCTCCCGCATGCCAAAAGTAACTGGTAGAGTAATCTGTCCGAGTGGAGTTGAAGGGAGCTGTACTCGGCCGCAGCTCGGATCTTGGTATCTTCATCCTGTTGAGTGTCTTGGTGAACAAGATGTTGAGTGTGCTTCCTCCATCAATGAGAACCTTATTCAGTTTGATACTCCTAATGACTAGGTCCAGGACGAGTGGGTAACGTCCTGGATGCGTTACTTGATCCGCGTGGTCGAAGGTAATTGGTGTTTCCGACCAGAGCAGATATTGGGGCATCTGATGAGACCGAGTTCACCTCTCGGGCAGTTAGCTTCTGCTTGTGCTTGGACTCATACGCAGACGGCCCTCCAAATATGTGGTTGAGCTCAGCCTGGGGATCTTGATAGTCGCCAGCTACGGCAGAGTCCAGCTTATCCTTATCCTTCTGCTCACCAGACGTAGATGTCTGCTCAGAAGCAAACTTCTTGAGCATGAAGCAATTTTTGGCCGCATGCTTCCCCTTTGGGTGAAAAAGGCATGGCCTGTTCATGACCTTCTGGTATTCGTCTGTCCTCGGGGGTCGCAGTTGGCTACGTTCGACTGCTGCCACAACGTTGTCCGACTTGCGTTTTCGGTTGCCAAACTTACTAGGGGCTGCACCGTCGGTGTCCTTCTACTCCTTCTGTCAGGGTTCCTTCTTGTCGTCTAGGGCCTCAGCAACAACATCGGCCGAGTCGACGTACTTGTTCACCATGTCGAATAAAGCCTTGACAGACTTGGGAGGCTTCCGAGTAAATTTGACGATGAACGGGGTATCTCTGACTCCCTTGCGGAAGGCGGCAATGACAACCTCGTCCTTGATTTTGGGGATTGAGTTCCTCTTCTCGGAAAACTTCTTGATGAAGTTGCGGAGGGACTCGTTCTTTCTTTGGTGGCATTGGTAAAGATTGTACTCGGAAGATGGCCTCTCGTAGGTTCCTTGGAAGTTTGCAACGAAACGCTTAAGGAGTTCCCCCCAGGATCCAATTGACCACCTAGGAAGCCTCGTTAACCACATTCTTGCTGAGTCAGCCAGGGTGACTGGTAGGTAATTTGCCATAGCCTTGTGATCGCCTCCGGCTGTGCGAATTGCCAAGGTGTATATAGTCAGCCAGGACTCCGGGTTGGTCTTGCCATCATACTTCTCTATACTAGTCGGCTTGAAGCCAGATGGCCAGTCGACTTGCTGTAGTTCCTGGGTGAACGCCGGGACTCCTTCATCTTGGTGAGGGCTCCGACTCTGACTGCGGCGATGAAACTGCTCGTGGTGGAGGCTGAAGCGCTCATGCTCATCTTCAAGCCAGCAGCATTCATCCTCCTCGTGTTCCCTGCGCCAGACGTTGATGTCGTGACGAAGATCTCGCCATAGTCGTCCTCGGGCATCCTGGTTGTCACGGCGTGTCGATGTTTTACACCGGCAATAAATATATGGGGCTAGTCGGCGGATGTAAACTCGGTGGATTGCAAAGGAACACAGAGGGATTTTATACTGGTTCAGGCCCTCAATGTGAGGTAATACCCTACGTCCAGTTTATATGTATTCCTTTGAGGATATACGGTGGTGGTTCTGATGAACTTGTGTGCACCTGCCCTCATGGGGCGCCCTGCCTCCCCTTATATACTGGGGGACAAGGTTACAAGGTAGGAATCCCCATCGGATTACGACTAGGAGATCTCCCCTTAGAGATATAACGCACCCGACTAGGACTGTATATTCCTTTCTATACAAGGTGAAGTCTGCCGAATCTAGCTATATCTCTAATTACAAGGCTAGGCCCATCCTCTGTCCGAGTGGCCCATATGCTTGTCATGAGGTACCCGGGGCCCATGGCACCCACAGTAGCCCCCGAGACCTTCATAGTTGAGTCACAGCTGATGCCAAGTGCTCATCCTCCACGGTGAAGTCTTCCTGAGTGCATTGCTCCCGAGTACTCTTTGTCTGAGTGCTGCTTCTCCCGAGTCCTGCTCCATGTCAGCTGGCAGCGAGGCTATGAAGGGCTTCATGTAGATGTAGGAATAGTGTGCGCCGAATAGGCGCACCTATTAGGTGTAGCCCCCGACTTTGTGCTTAATTGTGAAGACAATTAAACATAAAGTCAAAGATCTTTAACCTTGAAGCCTTTCCCAAGTAGATTACTACTGGTATATGAGACTCTTCGGTATCATGTCAACCGGAATATGATTTATAGTCTTGCCGAGTAGGGAACTACTCGTATGTAGGACTCTTCGACTTCATGTCAGTCGGAATGTGTGTTTATAGTCTTGCCGAGTAGGATGCTACTCGTATATGGGACTCTTCAGCGTCATGTTAGCTGGAAAGGGGGTGTTTATAGTCTTTCCCGAGTAGTATATTACTCGAAAATCAGACTCGTCGGCATCATGTCAGCCGGGATGATTATTTATAGTCTTTCCCAAGTAATATATTACTCGAAAATTAGACTCGTCAGCTTCATGTCAGCTGGAAAAGGTGTTTATAGTCTTTCCCGAGCGGCGTCCCTTTCGGAAGTTAGACTCTTCAGCTCGTCAGCTGGAAGAATGTTTATAGTCTTTCCCGAGTAGTATACTACTCGAAAGTTAGACTCCTCCGCATCATGTCAGCGGGAATGAGAAATTTATAGTCTCTCCCGAGTAGTGCACTACTCGAAAGTTAGACTCTTCCACATCATGTCAGTGGGAATAATGATGCTCATGGCAACTGATGGCCACGCATGTAGGCCGAGTACCACTTTATGAAAATAAATCCATGGCGTGGTCAGGTGTACCCGAGAAAGATACCTGCATCCCCAATTTTAATGAAGACCAGCTTATGATCCTTGTAAGGATATATCCTCGAGACCTGGTGGATAAAACAGATACCCAAACATATATGTTTAGCAATAAGGCTCTCATGAAGCATATCTGTTTACCTCATCGGCTCCTGTTGGTAGCACCAGCGCTATAATTTCAACTCAGCCTGCGGGCGGCCCACATGGAGCATGCTACTGTAGGAACTCATATCTTGGTGGCTGCTACCAAATAAGCCGGCCTGAGCCGACCTATCCAGCATAGCTCTATAGAAGTCTCATCCATCGCCTGTCAGGATGAGTTTTTTGGTGTCGATAACCGCAATCAGCCAGAGAAACCCTTACTCGCAAGCCTTTCCGACTTATGTTCTGGATGCAGCCTGGTTGCCATAGGTGCCCGAGCAGGTATGTTGCAGGATCTGCTTGCCCTCCTCAGGTGTGACGCAGTGCATGAGAACTCCGGATGCGCTTTGACGATGTAAGTCTTCTCTGACTTCAGAAGAGCCGAGCAGGGTACCCGAACCTTGCATTAGCATAGGATTCGGCTAGTGACCCTCATGGGGCATACCCTACCCAACAGAGTTATAGCCAAGCGAGGTACCCGAACCTTGCATTAGCATAGGATTCGGCTAGCGACCCTCATGGGGCGTACCTCACCCAACCGAGTGATATATGACGCCCGACTAATGCCGGAAGTCGGTTGTCAGCTCACATGGAGCGTAGCCGGGGAAGATGACGTCCCGACTGGCGCAAGTACTCGGTAAGTAGCCCTCATGGAGCATCCCGAGTGTATTTTGGCAGAGTTGTCCAGCCCCCGAGCGTAGGAGATAGGCTCGCAGCCCTGAGTTCCTGTCACGCGTATCCGGAGCTGGGCCTGCAATATAAAGATATCGGATGAGTAGCATCTGATGATGGAAATAATCACCCGAGTAAAAGATATTTTACAATATATGTAAATACGAGTTTTTCCTCTCTTTGATATTAATTTCCTCGAGTAGTTGACCCCTTACGTTTAAGCACTCTGCCCGACTAGTCATAGCCCCCTAGCATCGGGAGTTGGCTCATGGCTCTTTCCCAGACACGCGTTTTGGGTGACTTGAGTTCGTCTTACATGGAGCAGAGTTTCACGGATCGAGATTTATGCTACTCGAGTACTTTTGCAATCATTTAAGAGCAAAAACAGAGAAGAGTGCGGCTTGTGCACCTATTAGGTGTAAGCGGCTGCGGCATTGGTAAAGCCGAGTGAAGAAATATTTATCAGGAAGCGACTTAGCTGTTCGGTATTTTGGAGTGGGGATGCCATCCTTGCGTTTGAGCTTGTGAGCCCCCGAGCATGTCACTTGTTGTCCTGATAGTCTTCAGTTGTTGAAAGTCGAAGACGATTGTGACCGACTGCCACAATAGAGCTGTCTGACTTGCGTTTGCGATTCCCAGCTTTAGTCGGGACCGCGTCGTCGGTGTCGTCCCGCTTCTTCTGTCAGGGTGACTTGTTATCATCGAGGGCCTCGGCAACAGCGTGGGCCGAGTCGGCGTACTTGTTTGCCATGTCGAATAGGGCCTTGACAGAGTTGGGAGGCTTCCGCGTGAATTTGTCGATGAACGAGGTGTCTCTGACTCCTTTTCAAAAGGCTGCGATGATGACCTCGTCCTTGATCTTCGGGATTGAGTTCCTCCTCTCAGAAAACCTCTTGATGAAGTCACGAAGAGACTCGTTCTTCCTTTGGCGCAATTGATATAGGTCGTACTCGGAAGATGGCCTCTCGTATGTTCCCTGGAAGTTGGTGATGAATCGTTCCCGGAGTTCTCCCCAAGAGCCGATTGATCGCTTTGGGAGTCCTGTTAGCCATGTCCTCGCTGAGTCAGCTAAAGCGACTGGGAGGTAGTTAGCCATGACTTTGTGATTTCCTCCAGCTGCTCGGATCGCCAGAGTGTAGACCGTGAGCCAGGACTCGAGATTGGTCTTGCCGTCGTATTTGTCGATGCCTGTAGGCTTGAAACCCGGCGGCCAGTCGACCTGTTGTAGCTCCTGGGTGAAGGCTGGTATGCCTCCGTCTTCATGTGGACTCCGACCCCGACTACAGCGGCGAAACCGCTAGTGGTGGAGGCCGAAATGCTCGTTCTCGTCTTCCAGTTGGCGTTGCTCGTCTTCTTCTCGTTCGCGGCGCCGAGCATTGGTGTCCTGCCGAAGATCACGCCATAGTTGGCCTCGGAGATCCCGGTTGTCCCGACGGTCACTTCGACGTTGCCGGTTGTTGTTTGGGTTGCCGAGTGACGTTTGGCGTGACTCCGTGTGCAGCCGACTAGAGCCGGCCACTCGGCGTCGCTTTGAGGTAGACGAGACTGCCATTGGGGATGCCGACCGGTTGGTCGGTATGAGGGTATCTCCCGACTGTTGGTGCTGCAGACATGCAGCAGCGGTAAGCATGGCTTTTATCCTTGCGATCGTCGGGGTGGCCTGGTGATCAGGCCCAAGTTGGACCGTGTCCAGTAGGGTTGCGGCAGCCACGATGTTCTGTTGTGGCGTGACGAAGACGTCGTGGTCGCCGACTTTTGTTTGGAGGGTTTGTTGCTGAGCGGTTCGCCCAGCCCTGCGTAGGCCGTCGTTGCGGGCGTTCAGGCATCTTGCTTCTTCCTCCTGTTGTTCTCGCAGTCGGCAGGCCTCCTCCTCTTGTGGCTCGTGTCGTCGGCGTGATTCCTGAGTAGGAGTAGAGCCTCTGGATGCCATGAAAATTTCTCGCGGCGGAGTGAAACTTGCCGAGCTGGTGTCCGACTTAGAGTCGGAATCCGACTGGGAGTCGTAGTCCGACCGAGAGTCGGAGTCGGAATGGTTGATTGGGATGAGAGCGACTCCGACTTCCCTAGATCCGATCTTAAGCGGCTCGGGGCCGTATCCGAGTCGAACTCCAGGGGATCGGGTTTGCCGCGTTGGATGTTGATCATAGATATCCGCGGCGTCGCCGAGTCCGAACGGGAAATTGACGATCTCTTCCTTTCTCGGCCCGATCTCGGCCGGCTCAAAACCGAGTCCGAGTCGAACACCGAAAGAAAGAGTTGTCCCTGGACTTGGGCGTATGGGAGATCGCCGCAGCATGTCGTGAGAGATTGCTGCAGCATCGTGTAGGCCGACTAGCGCGGAGTCGGCTGGTTCCTCGGCCGATTGGATAGGGTCCGTGTCGGCCAAGGTGAGATTGCCGAACATGCCGGCGGCGAAGTCGAGGCTTCCGAATGAGATTGTATCTTCGGGAGAGAATTTGCCGCCGTCGACTCCGGTTGTTGGATCCATCGAGCTTGTAGATGTAGATCGCGCCGAAGCCCCTACCTGGCGCGCCAACTGTCGATGTTTTACACCGGCAATAAATATATGGGGCTAGTCGGCGGATGTAAACTCGGTGGATTGCAAAGGAACACAGAGGGATTTTATACTGGTTCAGGCCCTCAATGTGAGGTAATACCCTACGTCCAGTTTATATGTATTCCTTTGAGGATATACGGTGGTGGTTCTGATGAACTTGTGTGCACCTGCCCTCATGGGGCGCCCTGCCTCCCCTTATATACTGGGGGACAGGGTTACAAGGTAGGAATCCCCATGGGATTATGACTAGGAGATCTCCCCTTAGAGATATAACGCACCCGACTAGGACTGTATATTCCTTTCTATACAAGGTGAAGTCTGCCGAATCTAGCTATATCTCTAATTACAAGGCTAGGCCCATCCTCTGTCCGAGTGGCCCATATGCTTGTCATGAGGTACCCGGGGCCCATGGCACCCACACGGCGCTCATCATGATGATCACACCATCGGTCGTTGCTTTGGTTGCCAAGAGACGTGTGGTGGGACTCCGAGCGGTGCTGACCAGAGCTAGCTACTCGGTGCCGTGCTGATGCAGATGAGACCGTTGTAGCTGAAGCCATCTTGTTTGACAGTATGAGTGTGTCTCCCGACTACAGTCGTTGCTGGTATGCTGCAGCGGTGATCATTGCCTTGATCCTTAAAATATTCGAGGTAGCCTGGTGGTCAAGCCTGAACTATAAGGTATCTAGTAGTGTGGCAGCAGCCACGATATTTTGTTGTAGGGTCATGAAGACGTCATGGTCTCCCACTTAGGTTTGGAGGATCTCTTGCTGAGCAGTCCGCCCAGGCTTGCGCAGATTGTCATTGCGAGCGTCGCGCTCGTCTTGCAGGCATCGTGCTTCTTTCTCCTGTTGTTCACATAGTCAGTGAGCTTCCTCCTCTTGCTGGTCATGTAATCATTGTGCATCTTGGCTAGGGGTTGATCCCTTTGATGCCATGAACACTTCGCGTAGTGGAGAGAAGCTTCCCGAACTGCTGTCCGACTGTGAGTCGGAGTCGGAGTAGTTGAGGGGGGTGATTACGACTCCAACCTCCCTAGATTCGATCTCGAGCGGCTCTAGGCCATATCCAAGTCAAATTCCAGGGGATTGAATCTGCCGCATCAGATTGAGATTGAAGTTATCCATGGTATTTCTGAGCCCGAACGGAAAATTGACGATCTCCTCCTCCCCTAGTCCGATCTCGGCCGGCTCAAGGCCGAGGCCGAATCGAACACTGGGAGAAAGAGTCGTCCCTGGGCTCGTGGATCTTGGGAATCACCACAGCAGGTTGCTGAAGATGGCTACAGCGTTGAGTAAGCCAATTGGCATGAAGCCGGCTTGGTTACTGGCCAATCGGGTCAAATCCGAGTTGGTCAGAATGAGGTCGCTAAGTTTGTCGGTGATGAAGTCGAGGCTCCCGAAGTTGATTGTTTGCCCGAGAAAGATCTTGACGCCGTTGACTCTGGCGGTTGGATCCATCAGGCTTGATGATGATGATCTCGACGAAGCCCATACATGGCATGCCAACTTTCGATGTTTTGTATCGGCAATAATAATATGGGGCTACTCGTGAGACCTAAACTTGATGGACTGCAAAGGAACACGAAACGATTTTATCCTAGTTCAGGCCCTCAAGGTGAGGTAATACCTGCTTCCAGCTATTGTGTATTGCCTTTGAGGTTTCTCTGGTGAGATTTTTTATGCCCTAGGGGGCTCCCTACCTCCCCTTATATACTGAGGTGGTAAGGTTACATGGTAGGAATCCCAGTCAAACTTGACCAAAGTATTTCCTTTTAGGAGCACAACGTAACCGGCTAGGACTATGTCCCTTT
Source organism: Oryza meyeriana var. granulata (assembly GCA_003991445.1). Taxonomy (NCBI): domain Eukaryota; kingdom Viridiplantae; phylum Streptophyta; class Magnoliopsida; order Poales; family Poaceae; genus Oryza; species Oryza meyeriana. The sequence goes on from RYFJ01002261.1 coordinate 37,010, forward strand.
CCTTGTCATGCAAGGTAACACATGCCGAGTCCTATTGTATTCCTAATTACATGATCAGGCCCATCCTCTATCTGAGTGGCCACAAAGCTTTCCATGAGGTACCCGGGCCCATAGCCTCCACGCTCGCATGGCATCGACGGCGCGCGGGTGCACCATCGTCAGGCCCTGCACAGCATTGACCCACGTGGGGGGAGGAGCTTGGCCTCATCCTCGGTTGCGTCGACACCTACTCGTGTGCAAAGCAAAGGGTCGCTCCACTCCACCTTAGTTCCACCTTTATCTTCCTCCTGGTGGCTCCTTTGGAAGCACCAGCGTGCCCCGTCGTGACATCAGTACTAGCCCTGCGCCACATCAACCCGCATGGGCACCGGGTAGCTTGCCAATGTGCCAGCAGGGTGGCCATGTGCTGCATCAACCCACACGCGCCTGCTATCGCCTCCTCGCCAATCAGCACTGTCATCGCCACCTGCTCTCACTCGCGCTCAATGTGAGGTAATACCCTACTCCAGTTATGGTGTATTGCTTTCGCTGTATTGGTTGATCTCTAGCGAGTTGTCTTGCCCCAGGGGTCTCCCTACCCCTCCTTATATATACCGGAGGGATGAGAGTTATAGGATATAAAATCTAGTCAGATACAACCCAAGGTATTCCTTATCAATACATAGAGAGTCCGGCTAGTATTACATCCCTCTCTTTGTCGTGCAAGGTAACATGAAGCCGAGTCCTACTCTATCCCTAATTGTATGGGCCAGCACACCCTCTGTCCGAGTGGCCATAATTGCCTTCCCTGAGGTAGCCGGGACCCATGGCTTCCACAACACCTTATGAGTTACATTACTTACATGTGTGCAGCTATCATGAAGAAGCCAGAATATTCAACCCACATTTGAAGAAATTAGATCCTAATATTGTGAGCTGTCACTTTATCAGATATACAGAAAGATCCAAGGGATACCAATTTTATTGTCCAAACCGTGTCACTAAGTTTTTGGAAAGAAGACATGACATCTTCTTAGAAAATAAGGATCAGGGAAGCTCACAGGAAAGGGAAATTAATCTTGAGGAGATTCAGGCAAATGTTGCTTCACTAGAAATAGAAGAGAATAATGCTCCCACTATTCAAACTGCGCCTCAGAATGTAGCACCATCAGGTGGTAATTCTGGACCTGTTGGAACTAAGCCTGTTGTTGAGGAAACTGATAATAAGTCTCAACAGACTTCAATAGCATAGAATGAAGAACCTCCTCAAATACAAGTGCTCAATAATGAAACTCAGCAATTAAGAAGATCGCGACAGGAGAGAAAATCTGCCATCCCTGATTATTATGAGGTCTCTACATGAGTAAAGACATTGGGAAAGTAGATGATCCTAACTCGTTTAAGGAAGTTGTGATGAGTAAGCATTCATCCAAATGGCTTCAAGCCATGGAAGATGAACTCAGGTCTATGAGTCACAATAGTGTGTGTGATCTATTAGAAGTTCCTAATAAAGTCAAAACAATAGGCTACAAATGGATCTACAAAACTAAGCTGGACTCCAAAGAGAATGTCCAATGATTCAAGGCAAGGCTTGTAGCAAAGGGTTTTCCATAGAGAAAAGAAATTGATTATAAAGATACATTTTCACTTGTCTCTAAGAAAGACTCATTAAGAATTGTCATGGAATTAGTTGCACATTATGACTTAGAGCTCCATCAGATGGATGTAAAAACAACTTTTTTAAATGGCGATTTGAATGAAAATGTTCACATAGCACAATCGGAAGGTTTTGTTATAGAAGGAAAGGAGCAATTAGCATGCCAACTTAATTAATCCATTTATGGACTTAAGCAAGCGTCCAGACAATGGAATCTGAAATTTGATGAAATCATCAAGATATTTGGAATTAAGGACAACGAGGGTAAAGGTGGAAAGTTTATAATACTAGTAATCTATGTGGATGATATTTTATTAGCTTGCAGTGATAAGAACCTACTGCGGGAAACTAAGGAATTTTTGTCATCCAAATTCAATATGAAAGATCTTGGTGATGCATCTTATGTCTTAGCCATTGAAATTCACCAAGATATGTCTAAAGGAGTACTGGGATTATCTCAGAATGCATACATCAGCGGAGTATTAGAAAGGTACAATATGAATAAATGCTCTGTATCACCTGCTCCAATAATGAAGGGTGATAAGTTTGGATCATTCCAAAGCCCAAAAAATCAGTTAGAATCAGACATCATGAAAACGATACCACATGCTTCAGATGTCGGAAGTCTAATGTATGCTCAAGTCTATACACGACCAGACTTGGCATTCGTTACTAGGATGCTTGGCAGATATTTGTCCAATCTAGGTTTAGACCACTTCTAGGCAATTAAGAAAGACCTGCGTTATTTGCAAGAAACTAAGCATTACATGCTCACATACAGGAAGTCTTAGAGGCTCAAAATCTTAGGTTACTCAGATGTAGATTTTGTGGGGTGTGTAGATACTAAAAATTCCACTTCAAGCTACATCTTCACCCTAGCAAGAGGAGCGATTTCATGGAAAAACTCCAAACAGACGTTAACTGCATCATCGACATGCTGGCAGAATTTGTGGCTTATTATCATGCTATGGGGCTGGCTGTATGTTCGAAAATTTTATCCCGGGATTGAAAGTGGTAGACAGCATTGGTAGACTACTTACAATATACTGTGACAATGTGGCTGCATCGTTCTATACGAGTAACAACAAGTTAAGTGAAGCTGCCTAACACATTAACATTAAGTACCATGTTGTGGAAGATAAAGTCCAGGATTAGACCATTCAGATTAAGTATATGCGTACTATGTTTATGCTCGACAAATCCGCTTACCAAAGACTTACCTCCCAATTTATTTAAGGATCATGTTGCATGAATGGGGATAAGTAATTGTCTTGACTAAGATCCTGGATATAGGGGCATAAGGTTCAATCAATACCCTCTAGGATAAGTTAGGAGTTTATTTGAGTATCGCAGTAAACTATAAGTCTCGTTGTCTTAATAAAGTTTAATGCCGTTGTGACACATTGCTTTGGGGAGTTATTTTACTTAGTAGACACATCAATTAGCCTCAAAATCAATGGGAGAATGTTTGTTGATCGTTTTGGACCAATACCAAAAGAAGTAAGGGAGATAAATTATCCACTGGTTTTCCCCCATGAAAGAAAGAATTTAGAGATAAGAGATTTGTTGTGATCAGCAACAAATCAAATTAAAGATATTTTTTAATAGCCCCCGAGCCCTACCAGTGCATCATGTAAGAGGAGAAGTGATGGGGAAAAAGGTCACACCTTATCTCTCTGTCGCCAATCCTAAACCCTAACCGAGAGCCCGATCAAATTGAGCACTAGAAGGGGTTCGTAGCGTGTCACACCAGGAATTTCCCACCGAAATTCCGAACGTTCATGTGTATTGAATCCCTGTCCAGAAAAGCCAGGGTACACAAAATAAATTTTCCATACAGAATGCGTCTTACAAACAGAATAAAATAGTCCTACAAAAATACAGCGGTAAAGATAAACAAAGCCTATATACAGCTTGCCAAGCGGAGGCTTCCATTCCACAGGCATCTTGACGGCGGAGCCAGCCTAGTCCTCCTGCTGATCCTCATTGGACGCATACTCCACCACTAAGAGGGGGAAAATGGAGCAAGACTGAGTACCACCCATAGTACTCAACAAACCACACCCGTAAATATGCACAATGCATGGGAATCAAAGATAGACTAGAGGTTTATTTGCGTAAAAGCAGTTGCAAACAGTAGTAGTTCGCAAACAGTAAAAAGATTGATTAATTGAACAATATTTAATCCTCCACTGATTAACATTACACCACGTTAACCAGGCCCAACCATCCACTTGAACTATACCAGTTCCATTAAGTCAAGTTAATTAAATAGGATAGGACTAATCACGGTGAGTCTTGACCAATCACCCATATCCGCGGGCATGGCTATTCGAATAGATTTAACTCTAATCAGAAGTGTACAACTGTACCCACAAGACACAGCCCCACACACGTTCCCGTGTGCCGGTGTATCACCATGACACCCCGTGAGAGGCTGTGACAGGACCATTCGTGCAACCTCTCCCAAACCATCCACACCACGCTAAGGTTGCACCTACCAATAGGACACCACATATTGGCCAGGCTAACCCCCTTGCGCCACAATAGATCCGGAAGCCGATCAACCCTACCCCGGGCCGACCCAACTCCATCACACCCATCCTCACCATCGGTGCCTAGGAGAGAGAGAAGAGATGCTACAAGCTCAGCTGTTGCCCACGCTGGCTTGTGGAAAGTACGAGTACTTGCCCAAGGGGTTCCCGCGAACCGGTCCTTAATTGCTATAGGTGTGACCAGCAAAACCATGCACCCACAGCCCACCATTTGGGTCACATTTTAATAATTAAACATCAATATATCCAAAATGCCATTTTCCGACATAGGGTTGAAACCGGAATGTAAATGATAATGTTTAATTCCCAGGTGAACTAATAGTTTCTAAGTATGGCTAAGCATCCTAAGAATAACATTCTACTCATGTTGTTACCCAGGTGACAAAGAACAAGGTCCAACAACTAAGGCATAGTATTATCTAAATAGGGGTCATAATCCATACCACATGTAATAAGAAAAACATGCATGTTTATTTGAAAAAACAAAACATTTTAGCAAGAGTAGGTACAAAATGATCAAGATTACAGTGTGACTTGCCTTGCTCCGGCTCGACGTACTAGGCTACGACCTCGTAGTACACGGGAGAATCAACGGCGTCGGATTCTATAGCAAACAATGCACAAACAATCAAAAACAGTACATGTGGACAAACAAACAGAAGCTGAAAGTATTTTTAATGGATTCTTGGTATTTTTCTAGATTTAATGAAATTTGAATGGAATTAATCGGAGCTCAAATGAATTAGTTATGAATTTTAGAAGTTTCACTGTGATTTCCTATACAAAATCGATTATTAACCGATTTATTGCACAATTAAAGGAATTAATGCGTCACTGGACCACGGGGAGCCGGCGCCGACAAGCGGGACCCATGGGTCAATGGCACAAAAGAGGATGGCGTACGGTGGACGCAGTCCATGCATGTGTGGCGACCGTGGATGTAGGTACACGAGCAGCCCTGATCTGCCAAGACAGATCAGACGACTCAGACCTAGTCAGGAACGAGACCCGCCGGCATGCACGGCGCGACGACGGTGCACGCGACCCGATGCTCACCGCCGGCGACTATCCGGCGTGGCGGAGTGCAACGGCGAGCGGCGGAGGAGATGAGAAATGCAGCCGAGTGCTCACCGAGCGCTCGCGGCGACCGAAATGCGGTGAACGACAGTGAATAGAGGGAGTTGGCGGTGGCCGAGGTTCGGGATGGCGAGGCCGACTAGGTTCCGACGGCGAAAAAGGGGTGACGGAGACAGAAACGAGGTACAGGAGGTCCTAGCGAAAGTGTTGAACGAGTTAGGAGGGAAAAAAGACCGAGTGGGTCAACGGAAAACTGCGGCTGACTGCCAGCAGAGAGGCTTACCGAAAGGGAATGACAGAGAGGATGGAATTCCGACGGAATCCAAGATGGCCGATTGCAGAATAGGACGCAGCCAGGTGCGGCGAAGCTACCGAGTACGAGCGCGGTAGTCAGCGACAGCTGTAGCGACGGTGATGTGCGACTGGAGTAGGCGGAGCGCGGCAGCGATTCAAGAGTTCGGCGCAGAGGAAGTTTGGGTACTCGGCAGGCGTATGCAACTGAGGGGAAAATGAGAGCAGAGCACAGGGAGGGTCTATATATATACTCGACTGGGGGAGTTCGCGGCCGACTTACACGGGATTGAGGGCAACGACCACGACGGCTAGTGGGCGCGATTCAACTGCGGTCGTGGGCGAGAGGGGCAGAGAAGGTGGGGGAAACGAGCGGGGACTCGGTCGCGGTGTTTGAATCAAGGGCCGAGATGCGTGGGAGCGGGAATGGCGTAATCTGATGGACGGGGCGGCTCGATCCCCTCCGGCCGAGTCGGCCGGAGATTGAGGACGAAGCTGATGTGTGGGGCCCCAGTCCCACGTGTCAGCGAGAAGGGTGAGGGGAGCGGCGCAGGGAGAGTGACCGACAGGTAGGGCTCGGCTGTCGGTGAGAGGGGGTGAGGGACCTGCGGTGTGCAGGCCGCGCAAGCAAGCCAGCACAGTACTGGGCCGGCGGCCTAGCGGGAGGGAAAGGAAAAGAAAAAGGAAAAAAAGAAGGAAAAGAAAAGGAAAAGGATTTCCAATGCTCTTTTAATCCCGATAAGAGTTTTTGATTTATTAAAAATACTTCCAATGGTCTAAAAATTCCAGTAAAAATCCTGTTAGTGTATTTTGGCAAGGAGAATATAAGAAAAATATTCCCAGTCATGATAATTTATTATTTCGCATTTTCACCTTTAATTAATTCATTTGGCCAATTTAAATTATTTTCTTGGATATTTTCTTAGGTATATTTTGTGTGGCTATATTTAAGGGGGAAAAACTTGGGGTGTGACATAGCGCTAACCTAATTCGGCGATCTCGAAGTCTACTTGGTGCAATAAAAAGCAAAGAAGAAGAACAAAGAAAAGAGACAATCCAATGGCATGACAAACCGGTCATTACAATTCCACATTAGAGTGATTATGTTAGGTAAAGCAATTCGATGTATCACTGTAAATTTCCAAGAGGCAGTAGACTCGCGAGGTAGGGGTGGGGTTCGTGCCGGTGGCTAGCTGAGCCAGCCGCCCCACCCTGCCATATAGGGTGCTCCGTCTGCGACACGACAACATGTAGAACAAAAAGTACAAGGCCATGCCGTCCCTGCGGCCTCCTGGTGTGTATGTGCATGTTAGCGTGTTTTCATCTTTGTCGATGGATATTAAAACTAAGTTTGAGATACACGTATTTGATACTATTTTCTACCTCCGTAAAATAACTTCTTATCTAGCCATAGGGATTCAATTTAATATGAAGGGAAAAATCCAAAGTTTTCCTAATTAATATGAAAGTAATATTGATGGGTGGATACGCAATAGGTATTGAAGGGATATAACTACTTGATTTGTGAACCGAGGATAGACATGAGGATAAAAGTGTATTCATTTTGAGACAAATGGTAGGAGCTTTAAATGAACTAATTTTGGGATGGAGTGAGTACAAACAATTACTATTAGATTGGCTATAGTGCTACATGAAGTGAGCATTTATGTTACACGACTACTTATGTGCACACACCCACGTGTGATGCAACTCTATAAAAGACGATGTAACTTATAAAAAAATGCATCTAAATAGTGATTGATTGTGTTATGTCATTTTTTTTTGAAAATTTGTCTCATGCCATCGAAAATTTCCGAGTTTAATTTTATACCATCAAAAGTTTATGGTACACTTTAATATCATCAAAAGTTTCCACCAGTACCTCTTGTAGCATTTCCGTCTACTTCCTTCCAAATTTTCTGATTTCTTTTAATTTTTGGCAGAAAAGGCTATGGAAAATGACAGTTCTGCCCTTTGTTCCCATAGTTATTCCATGGAGCGATTTCTTTTGCCCATTTCCGTCAGCACTATCCGTGGAGGCTGAAATTTTTTTTGCTCGTTTCGATCAGTCCATGCGTGTGGGTTGAGAGGGGAGAAAAAGGTGGCTGGTCAGCTCGATCTGCGCGTGTGGGTTGAGATCGATGGGAGAAAATCGTGCCAGGCCATCAAGGAGCAAGGTCGTTCTGTACCTCCTCGCCATGGCTGTCTTGGGGAGGAGCTCAAGCTCTTTCTCATCGGGGAAGACCGGAGAAGCTGCTACTTGATTTTGTCGCCAGCTCCGAGATAATTCCATGGGGAGCTCGACATGGGGGAGGCTTCAGCGAATCTTGCATCGGCGTCGAGGGCTCGCCGGTGCCAGACCCGAATCGCACGCGCCACAGTAAGAGCTACGACTGGAGGGTGTGGCGGCAGGACAGGCGTTGTGGCCGGGTACGAGCTCGGCAGAGGGACGGACATGGTGACGGGGAAGAGCTCGGCGGCGACCATAGGATTGATGACAGACGGCGGCGATCTAGGGAGACGCTAGACGATGATAGAGCAGGGCGCTCGAACTGGCTGCGTCAGCTATTACAGGAGACGGAAGGGCAACTATGTCCAACTTAATGGGAGAAGATGGAAAGTGGACGGAAATACTATAAAGACTAGCAGTAGAAACTTTACATGGTATTAAAGTGTACAGCAAATTTTTGATGGTATAAAACTAAACATGGAAATTTTCGATGGCATGGAACCAACTTTTCCTTTTTTTTTTTTCCCTAGAACTGATGCCTTTATTCATCCATGTCCTTCCTGAGCTATATAAGCACATACATCACAGCTGCATCGGTTGCATTATATTTTTACGTGTTAAATACGTGATCCGAATTTCAGCATATAATATATTTAGATTACCGAATTAGTTTCCTAATAGGACTTCTAGTCTTTTCCTACTAGGACTTCTAGATTTATTCTCCTTTATATATCTCTTATACTCCGCACAAGAAGGGTGAGACATTCCACTGTTATTCTCTGCGTTTGTAATCCACTCCTCAATAGTGATCATCGCCGGTTGGCATTGTGGTTTTTTTCCTGCAACGGTTTTTCACGTAAAAATTTATTTTTTTATTTACATCTATTTTTCTAACAAGTGGTATCAGAGCATTGGAGATCCAATCAACATACCGGTGCCCTATTCGGTGGCAGTAGCCGTGTGTCATCGCATTTGTCGTCTCATCAAAATCAACCCGTTTCAATGAGATCTGGCTACTAGTTTGAAGCAGAGTTGGCACAAGCCACCATTAATTCGTAGAGTCCGAAGGAAAGTACTAGTGCACGTCCTCAACAAAAGGCAGCACCGCAAGAGAGCCCACACACGCGACTGAACGGGCAGCAGACAGTATCGAAGGCCATCTACAGCATGGTTCCTGATGTGAAAAAAAGGAATTCGCTACTCCTGTTAGGAAAGTGATTTTTTTTGTTCAAATTTGCTACGGCTACATAGCTTTGTACAAGAGATCTACATACTTTACTTGGTGCACACAGAAACTATACCAGATTTCGTGTTTCTACTAGATTTACCCAATTTTCATGCTAGCGGATTCAGCATTCAATTCCCATAGAGAATTAGATGTATGATCTACCACTCCAGGATTGAGGTTATGTTCACCTGAATCCAAATTTACGTTCAATTGCTACATCCACATGACCAACTTACCACAAGGTTTAGAAGGAGATCTATGTACCTTTCATGCACATAGGAAGTGCCTCAAATTTCGTGTCTCTGCTAGGGTTCCATAAATTCATACCAGCAAATTTAGGATTTTATTCCCAATGATGAGTTTGAAGTATGATCTACTGCTTCTGGATCGAGACATAAGATTCTCGTTATAGCAATTGATGATGCGTTATTTGGATTTGCTACGTCCACACGGTTATCCATCTGGAGGATTTAAATACTTCGTTTTGCGCATACAGAGGTGTACTAAACTTTCGCATTTCTATAAGGGTTCCATAATTTTGTACTAGCAGATTCAGGATTTAATTCCCATGGCGAGTTTAAAGTATGATATTCTACTCTTGGACTGTGACGCAAGATTCTGGATGTGCTTAAGCCTAGTTGGTGTTGGAGTTTAGTCCTAGAGACTATTTAGTTCTTTGGTGATAGATGATTTATATGCTATAAGGGAAATTCGTCTTAAGGTGGAGATTGTTAAATACGTGATCCGAATTTCAGCATGTAACATATTCGGATTACTGGATTAGTTTCCTAATAGACATTATAGTCTTTTCCTACTAGAAATCCTAGATTTATTCCCCTTTATATATTTCTTGTAAGCCGCACGGGAAGGGTGAGACGTCTCATTGTAATTCCTTGTGTTTGTAATCAACTCCTCAATAGTGATCATTGCCAGTCGGTGCCCATGATTTTTTTTCCCGCAAGGGTTTTGTTGATGTTTTGTATCGGCAATAATTATATGGGGTTGTTCGTAAGACCTAAACTCGGTGGATGTGAAGGGACACAAAAGATTTATCCTAGTTCAGGCTCTCGGGGTGAGGTAATACCCTACTTCCAGCTGTTGTGTATTGCCTTCGAGATTTCTCTGGCGAGATTGGCTGTGTATTATTCTGTTTGTTTCCCTAGGGGGCTCCTTGTCTCTCCTTATATACCGAGGAGACAAGGTTACATGATAGGAATCCCAATCGGACTCGACCAAGGGATTTCCCTCTAAGAACATAGAGTAACTGGTTATAACTATATCCCTTTTCTTCTTGTGCAAGGTAACATAAAGCCAAGTTCTACTATATCCTTAATTATATAGCGGGCCCACCCTTTATTCGAGTGGTCGTATTGCCTTTCATGAGGTACCCGAGGCCTATAGCCTCCATAGTAGCCCCTGAGACCTTCATAGTTGAGTCATAGCTGACGTTGAGTACTCATCCTCCATAATGAAGAATCCCTGAGTGCATTGCTCCTGAGTACCCTTCATCTGAGTGCTTCTTCTCCTAGGTCCTGCTTCATGTCGGCTGGCAATGAGGCTATAAAAGGTTTCATGGATAAATTTGAATAGTGTGCGCTGAACAGGCGCACCTATTAGGTGTAGCCCCCGACTTTGTGCTTAATTAAAAAATAATTAAACATAAAGTCAAAGATCTTTAACCTTTAAGTCTTTTTCGAGTGATATGTTTCTTAGAAATTGGACTCTTCAGTATTATATCTGTTGGAAGAAATTTTTGCTCAAGGCACTTTGGCTAAGCATGTAACCCGAGTACCACTTTGGACATAACCCATTGTATGGCAAGGTATACTTGAGAGATACCTGCATCCTCAATTTTAATGGAGGTCAGCTACTAATCCTTAAAAGGATATATCCTCAATACCTGTTAAATAATGCAGATACCCGAACACATGTATCCAGCAAATAGGCTTAACCTGAAGCATATCTGATTATTTTAATCGGCTCCTGTAAAACAGCACCCAAATTATGATTTTAACACAACTGGCTATCGGTTTAATAGGATATGCTATTTAGGAACTCATATCTTACGGCCCACTACTGAGCAAGCCGGCCCAAGCCAACCACCCAGTGCAGCCCTTTAAGTATCGGGGAGAGAGAAAAGTTCTCTCTTCCTTCCCAAATGGCCAAATCTTTTCTCCTTCCAAATCCGCGCGCAAAGCTCTCGTGCTCTCTACCCCCAACCTAGGGTTTCCACACAACTCAAGCTTCCCTCCGCAAATCTGCAAAGCTTTCCAATCTAGCGTCGATTCCCTTTATTTTGAAGCTTTCCCCTCTCTTTCCAAACTCCCATCATGGCGAGGTCATCATCCGACGCTCTCCACGTTCCAGCTGGAACCTGGCCAACATCGACTCCATGCTCCTCCAAGCTGGCGCATCTAGAGAGGAGCAAGTGCCTCCAACCAAAAGAACTCATCAACTGGCGCCCGGCTAAAGGTTAATCGATCCCTACCCTTGACTCCCACGAGATCATGGTTTTTGAGTCTTTCTTTGATAGGGGTTTGCTCTTCCCACCTCCGACTTCTTCTGGGCTCTTCTTGATTATTATTAGATTGAGCTCATCCATCTCAACCCTAACTCCATCCTTCACATCTCCATTTTTGTGACTCTCTGCGAGGCCTTCCTGGGGATTGACCCACACTTCAACCTTTTCCACTATTTCTTCCACGTCAAGCCCCAACCATCCAAATCCAACCCTCAATTCATAGGGGGAGCTGGGCTTCAGCTTCGAAATAAGATGAAGAAGATCTATCTTCACCTCCCCTAAAGACCCTGAAAGGGTGGCATCAGGAGTGGTTTTATTGTGCGAATCCAGAACCCTCCCTGCCATCCTTTGTTGGGAACCATCCCAAGGTGCTGGAGTGTTGGTCGGCTCTCTCCTCAAAAGCTAAAATGGTGCAGGTGCGGCATCTGGTGGTAAAAATTGAAGTCCTAAAGAAGAAGGGACTAACAGGGCCTTAGGTCACTCAGACGTTCAAGAACCGGCAAATACAGCCCTTGAAGGTCAAGATCCACCCCGGGTATGAATACCAGGAGTAAAATGATCCCAATCCAAGAGTACGCCGATCTGGTCAACCAGGATATAGTGACAGATACTCTGCTTTGCTACTTCATAAGTGGTGTTGTAGAGACATTGAACGCCGAGAAATGCCCCAAGCCCTACTGTCTGAGTAGGCCAAGACACACAGTAAGTTCTTGATGTCTGACTATCTCATTATCCGCCTGTGATGATTACTCTGAATCTGTCTTGTATGAAATTGTATTCATATGCAATGTTTGCAGGAGAACGCCAACTTTGAGTTAAACCCTCCCACTTAGTCGACTGGGGATCAAGAAAATGGCTAGCTAGCCCATCGGCTGACCAACCCAGCTTCGAGAGAGCTGGGAAGCAACCTATGCCGGACCAGGCCAAGCCTAGGAGCACACCGACTAAGGCATCAGGTAGTCCTAGGATCAGGGACACTGATGGTGCAGCTCCAGCGCCAGCCACAGCTGCAGCTGCTACGCCGACCACACCACCGACCTAACCGGCCACACCGAGTACGGAGCCGACTGGTCCAAGCACCGCACCACTTGACGCTACACCTCAAGGTCCAACGCCAAGCAGCACAACCTCTCGAAGTAAGCCTTCGGGCTTTTCACCGACTACCTCCCCCCGTGATACACAGGAGTGGAGGTTTAAGACTTCCAAGAGATATGTAGTCCTCAGTTTTCAAATATCGTGAAGTGATTTGCAATGTCTTGATTACTGAATAATTATGCAGGAAGCTAAGTGACATTGATCCCAAAGGGACAGAGCCACCTACCCCCATTGCCGACCCAGCCCTGACTAGGTTTGAAGCTGCAGTAACAGCCCGAGCCGAGTGCTACCCCAGCCCCTGAGGGCGAAACAACGCACTCGACTGAACACCTAGCTTCACGCGGTCGAGCAGCTGTCGAGCTGGTTGAAGATACAGTCGCCGAGCTAGCTGTAGAGCCAATGCTTCCAAAAGACCCCAGACTAGTAACTCCCTCTCCTCCATCTCCTTCTTCAGACAAAGAGAACATCCCTAGGCTCGAAGCCCCTCCTAGCAACCCTTCCAGGGTGTTTTATTGGACTAAACCTAACGAAGCGAGGATATTCTGACATTAGATGAAGAAGCAGCTCAGAAGGAGCAAATCGAGCAGTACGAAGCCACCATCAAGGCTTCGAGGTAGGTCCAAGTAAGCAGCCCGATTGACTGTAACTTAGCTTTGTTGTCGGTCATGAAATTTTGTAGCCGACTGTCATGTTTGACAATGATTTGCCTTGTAGAATATTGTCGATCAATCTAAAAAGATGAGTCGGGCATTTGCCAGGCTCACTCCTCAAATCGCTCAGTTTACTCAACTCCAAGCCAAGAAGAATGAGCTAGAATGAACCAGCAAGGAGAGAGAGACATGGCCGAGAGACTCAGTAAACAAGCTGCGTGACGAGCAGTGGGAGAAGATCGTGACTATCCGGTGTAAGTCGTCCTACTGCCCGAGTAGCTCCAGATATCCTCTGCAGATTACTGTCATATGTGTCTGGCTGTAGTTCATGAGACCAATCTTCATAATCAATCCTTGGAGATAGAAAGCTTGAAGAAAGAACTTAAAGATCTTGAGAACGCAATGTCCAAAGCTGATGTTGAGTTTGCAAGTAAGTTACTTGTCTGCTTCCGAATTTCAGCTGACTAAATGATCAGATCCCTTCATAGGTTATCTTTGGATGACAAGCTACAAGGTCAATGTACAGACATAGTTCAACTCCTTCGGTGTGCAGATTCGCGGAGTGCCATTGTGGACTCTACCAAGTCTCTATTGGATATCATGCAGCCAGGGGAAGCCAGCACCAGCTCAAGCTCGCCTGCCCAAGTTCCTCAATGGCTTCAAGCTGCTCTGGCAATCTTGAAGAACTATGCTATGGACCACTCGACCCTAGGGATTACCCAGGCCCTCGTAATGACCAAGTCCCGCTATTCCTGAGTAGATATTGAGGTGGTCGGCGAAGGGTTCGCTGAAGGCACAACTCCAGAGCAAGGGCTTGAGCTGATAAACTTGGCTAGGTGTGGAGGCCATGGGCCCTGGGTACCTCATGATAAGCTTGTCATATGGGCCACTTGGACAAAGGATGGGCCTAGCCTTGTAATTAGGAATATAATAGGGCTCGGCAGACTTAACCTTGTACGACAGGAAAAATACAGTCCTAGTTGGGCACATTCTATTCCTAGAAGGAGATCTCTTAGTCGTAGTCCGACTAGGACTCCTACTTTGTAACCCTGTCCCCCAGTACATAAGCAGAGGCAGGGCGCCCCCTGAGGGCAGAAGAAGCACAATCTCACCAAAGAAACCTCAAAGGCAATACACCACAACTGGATGTAGGGTATTGCCTCATCTCAAGGGCCTGAACCAGTATAAATTGTTTCGTGTTCCTTTGCAATCCATCGAGTTTCGGTTCGATGAGTAGCCCTATATATTTATTGCCGATACAAAACATCGATAGTTGGCGCGCCAGATAGGGGCTTCGTCGAGATCATCTTCATTAAGACTGATGGATCCAATCACTGGAGTCGACGGCATCAGCTTCTTCCCTGAGCAAGCAATCAGTTTCGAGAGCCTCGACTACGTCGCCGACAAGTTCGGCAACCTCAACCTGTCCGAACAGGACTCGATCTGATTGGCCAGGAAACAAGCCGACTCTGTGCCAATCGGCCCACGCAATGCTGCGGCAACCCACGTCGACTTACTGCGGCAATCTTCATCTTGTTCGGGTCTCGGGACAATAATTTCCTTCAGTGTTCGACTCGGACTCGACCTTGAGCCAACCAAGATTGAGCTAAAAGGGAAGAGATCGTCAATCTCCGGTACAGACTCGGCAACACCGCGGATATCTTCAAACAACATCTGAAGCGGCAAACCCGATCCCCTAGAGTTCGACTCGGATACGGCCTAGAGCCACTCGAGATCGGATCTAGGGAGGTCAGAGTTATAATCACCCCCATCAACTATTCTGACTTCGACTCTCAGTTAGACTCCGACTCTAAGTCGGACAGCAGTTCGGCAAGCTTCTCTCCGCTACGATAAATCTTCATGGCATCCAAAGGCTCTACTCTTACTCAGGAATCACGCCAACTACGCGAACAGCAAGAGGAGGAGGCCCGCCGACTTGAGAACAACAAGAGGAAGAAGCACGGCGCCCGCACGCCGCAACGATGACCCGCGCAGGGGTGGGCGGACTGCTCAGCAACAAATCCTCCAAACCTGAATCGGTGACCATGACGTTTTCATAACTCCTCAACAGAACATCGTGGCCGCTGCAACTCTATTGGATACACTCCAGTTCGGGCCTGATCACCAGGCCACCCCGATGATAGCAAGGATAAAAGCCATGATCATCGCTGCTGCATGTCAACAGTATCAACAGTCAGGCGATACCCTCATACTGACCAATAGGTTGGCTTCTCCAACCGCAGTCTCATCCACCTCAACGTGACGCTGAGCGGCCGACTCTAGTTGGCAGCACATGGAGTCATGCCACACGTCACTCGGCAACCATAATAACAACCGGCGACGCCGACATCAAGAAGACTGTCAGGACAACCAGGACGTCCGAAGCTGACTATGACATTATCTCAGGCAAGACATCAACGCACGGCGCCGTGAACGCGAGGAAGATGAGCATCGCCGACTAGGAGACGAGAATGAGCGCTTCGGTCTCCACCATGAGCGGTTTCACCGCTGTAGTCAGAGTCGAAGTCCTCATACAAATGAAGGTGTACCGGCCTTCACCTATGAGCTGCAACAAGTCGACTAGCCCTCAGGCTTCAAGCCAACTGGAATTGAAAAATACGACGGGAAGACCAACCGTGAGTCCTAGCTCACAGTCTACACTCTGGCGATCCAAGCAGCTGGAGGAGATCACAAGGCCATAGCTAACTACCTCCCAGTCGCTCTAGCCGACTCGACGAGGACATGGCTAACAAGACTTCCTAAGAGGTCAATCAGCTCCTGGGAAGAGCTCCGTGAACACTTTATTGCCAATTTCCAAGGAACATATGAGAGGCCATCTTCCTAGTACGATCTATATCAGTGCCATCAAAGGAAGGACGAGTCTCTTCGTGACTTCATCAAGAGGTTTTCTGAGAAGAAGAATTCAATCCCGAAGATCAAGGACGAGGTCGTCATCATCGTCTTTCGAAAAGGAGTCAAAGACACCCCCGTTCATTGCTAAATTCACTCGGAAGCCTCCCAACTCTGTCAAGGCTCTATTCGACATAGCGAACAAGTACGCCGACTCGGCCGACGCTGTTGCTAAGGCCCTCAATGACAAAAAGGCACCCTGACAGAAGAAGCGGAAGGACACTGATGACGCGGCCCCGACTAAGGTTGGGAACCACAAAAGCAAGTCGGTCAGCTTCATTGTGGCAGTCGGTCACAACAGTCTTTGACTTTCAACAATTGGAAATTATCAGAACGACAAATAACATGTTCAGGGGCTCACAAGCTCAACTGCAAGGATGGCATCCCCACTCCCAAATACCGAACAGCTAAGTCACTTTCTGATAAATATTTCTTCACTCAGCCTCGCCAATGCTGTAACCGCTTACACTTAATAGGTGTGCAAGCTACACATTTTTTTCTGTTTTTTCTCTTAATGATTGCAAAAGTACTCGAGTAGCATAAATTCCAATCCGTGAAACTTTGCTCCATGAAAGACGAACTCAAGTCACCCAAAACGCGTGTCTGGGAAAGAGCCATGAGCCAACTCCCGACGCTAGGGGGCTATGACTAGTTGGGCAGAGTGCTTAAACGTAAGGGGTCAACTACTCGGGAAAATTAATATTAATAAGAGGAAGAACACGTATTTACATATATTGTAAAATACATAAATTTTATTTGAGTGATTGTTTTCATCATCAGATGCTACTCATCCGATATGTTTATAATGCAGGGCCAGTTCTGGATACGTGTGACAGGAACTCAGGACTACGAGCCTATCTCCTACGCTCGGGGGTTGGACCAATCTGCCAAGATACACTTGGAGTGTGATGCTTCAAGAATCACTCGGAATGCTCCATGAGGGCTACTGACCGAGTACTTGCACCAATCGGGACATCATCTTCCCTGGCTACACTCCATATGGGCTAATAACCGACCTCCGGCACTAGTCGGAGTTCGAGTACCACTCGGTTGGGTAAGGTACGCCCCATGAGGGTCGCCAGCCGAATCCTATGCTAATGCAAGGTTCAAGTACCATATTCGGTTAACAACCGACCTTCGGCATCAGTCGGAGCTCGGGTACTACTCCACTGAGTTGGGTACACCCCATGAGGGTCACCAGCTGAATCCTACGAGATTTAGGCATCTTATTCGGCTACAATTTTGCCAGGTTGGGTACGCCCCATGAGGGTTGCCACCCAAATCCTACGAGATTCAGGTACCTTATATGGCCATAATTCTATTGGGTAGGGTACGCCCCATGAGGGTCGCCAGCCGAATCCTATGCTAATGCAAGGTTCGGGTACCTTATTCGGCTTCACTGAAGTCAGAGAAGACCTATATCGTCAAAGCTCATCCGGAGCTCTCATGCACGGCGTCACACCTGAGGTGGACAAGCAGATTCTACAATATACTTACTTGGGCATCTATGGCAACCATGCTGCATCCAGAACATAAGTCGGAAAGGTTTACGGACAAGGATTCCTCTGGCTGATGGGTACTGACATGAGGGATGCCAATTTTATAGGGCTGCGCTGGGTAGATCAGTTTAAGCCAGCTTATTCGGTAGTAGGCCAAAGATATGAGTTTCTCGATAGCACACTCTATTGGGCCACTCCCTGACAGTGTTAAAATCACAGTGCATGTGCTATTCACAGAAACAAATTAAATAATCAGATATGCTTCATGCTAAGCCTATAGCCGGGTGTATACATTTGGGTATCTGCATTATTTACCAGGTATTGAGGATATATCCTTATAACGATCGATAGCTGGTCTCCATTAAAATTAGGGATATAGATATATAGGTATATCTCAAGTACACCTGACCACGTATTGGGTTAAAATCTATAAAGTGGTACACGGCTTACATGCTTAGCCATTACTTGTCATGAACAAAAATCATTCCAGCTGACATGATGCTGAAGAGTCTCATATACCAGTAATGCACTACTCGGGAAAGACTACAAGGTTAAAGATCTTTGACTTTATGTTTAAATGTTTCACAATTAAGCACAAAGTCAGGGGCTACACCAAATAGGTGTGCCTATTCGGCGCACACTATTCATATTTCTACATGAAGCCCTTTATAGCCTCGTTGCCAGCAAACATGAAGCAGGAATCGGGAGAAGAAGCACTCGGACAAAGAGTACTTGAGCAATGCACTTGGGAATTCTTCACCATGGAGGATGAGCACTCGGTATCAGCTGTGACTCAACTATGAAGGTCTCGAGGGCTACTGTGGAGGCCATGGGCCCTGGGTACCTCATGACAAGCATATGGGCCACTCGAACAGAGGATGGGCCTAGCCTTGTAATTAGGGATATAATAGGACTTAGCAGACTTAACCTTGTACGACAGAGAAAATACAGTCCTAGTCAGGCACGTTCTATTCCTAGAAGGAGATCCCTTGGTCGTAGTCCGATTGGGACTCCTACTTTGTAACCCTGTCCCTAGTATATAAGGGGAGGCATGGCACCCCCTGAGGGCAAAAGAAGCACAATCTCACTAGAGAAACCTCAAAGGCAATACACCACAACTGGATGTAGGGTATTACCTCATCTCGAGGGCCTGAACCAATATAAATTCTTTCGTGTTCCTTTGCAATCCATCGAGTTTCGGTCCGATGAGTAGCCCTATATATTTATTGCCGATACAAAACATCGACACTAGGCCCATTGCTAAGGCAATAGCCGAAGAGTTGCTGCTATGACTATGAAGTAAATTAGATAAAAGAAACTCTTCTAAGTATGCTGTGTATAGGAAACACTTGCAATTTGTATATGTTGTAAATACATGTGCTTATGTGTTGTTGTAAAGATCTGTCCGAGTACTTGAATTATCGTACTCGTCATTAGTCTTATCCAACTAGCCAAATCATACCGAGTGAAGAGGACCAACTTAAAAGGCATTTATCCAATAAGTCTTTACTCGGTAGAAGTTAGCATAATCGTTATAAGACTTTGTGACATAGATAAAACAGTTTCAAGTTTGAACAATAACAGAAGATGCATTATCATCATGTAACCCCTGACTCACTACTCGGTTGGAACAATCGGCGTAGTGAATCAGAGTAAAAAAAACTTTATTTATATATATGAATTGAGTACAATGCTTAGGTATAGAAAAGTTGCAGCTGTTCTATATTCCATGAGTTGTTGATTGGGACACTATCTACAGTCTTCAGTCAGTAAGCCTCCGGGCGTGTCACCTCAGCAATAATGAATGGTCCCTCCCATCAGGGAGATAATTTGTGCCTGTCTTTTGTGGTTTGTATTTTTCTCAATAAGAGATCTCCCACCGAAAAGGCGCGGCCATGAACATTACGATTGTGATAATGACGTAGGCCTTGAAGATATCTTGCCAACTGGATTGTTGCAATCTCCCGTGCTTCCTCCAACTGATCGAGCTTGAACAGTCAGTCTTCGTTTGATTTTTCTTCTGAGTGGACTCGGACTCGCGGAGAGCCGAACTCCAACTCGGTTGGTAGCACGGCCTCAACACCATAGACTAGGAAGAAAGGGGATTGCCCTGTTGCCCAACTGACTGTGGTTCAAAGAGACCAAAGAACGGATGGGAGTTCTTTTACCCACCGCCCTGCATATGGTCATAGTTGGTCGAATACTCTAGCCTTGATACCCTATAAGACCATGCCGTTTGCACACTCGACATGTCCGTTACTCCGTGGGTGAGCCACCGAAGAATAACAGATCTTGATGCCAAATTCGTCACATAAATCTTGAAAGATACCGCCGGTGAACTGAGTACTTTTGTCTGTTATTATGCGACTGGGGACTCCAAACCGGTAAATAATGCTCATGATGAAGTCTTTTGCCCTGGCCGCAGTAATGATAGCAATAGGTTTTGCCTTAATCCACTTTATGAACATGTCCACCCCAACAAACAAATGTGTGAACCCTCCTAGCGCTTTCTTGAAAAGCTCGACCATGTCAAGCCCCCAGATTGCAAAGGGCCAATAGATTGGGATTGTCTGCAACTCTTGAGCTAGTAAATATGTTTCCCGAGCGAAAAATTGTCATCCCTCATATGTCCAAATTATGTCTTTGGTGTCGATAACCACAATTGGTCAAAAGAAGCATTGTCTGTAAACCTTTCCGACTAACGTCCTTGATGCAGAGTGTTTGCCACATATGCCTGAGTGGATCGACTGTAGAATCTACTTGCACTCCTCAGGTGTGACGCAGCGCATGAGGACTCCGAATGCACTTCGACGAAAAAGTTCTTCTCCAACTACGATAAAGTTTTTGCCACGGTGCTTGACTTGCTCGGCTTCATTGCGACCTTCGGGGAGCTCGTCTTCCAGTAGGAAATAGATGATTGGAGTCCGCTAGTCTTGAGAAATAATGAGCACTTCCATTGGTTCTGGTTCTAGCTCAACCCCCGACTTATTGGGATCAGGCTTTTTCTTAACTAATGGATACATTAATTGCTCAACAAAAACTCCAGTCGGGACCACTTCGCGCTTGGATCCCATGTTGTTAGCTCGTTTGTGGCTTCATTGTATTGGCACAAAACATGTGTGATTTCCAACCCATCAAACTTGTTTTCCAGCTTCCGTACTTCTTGATAGTATGTCACCTTGTTGTCGTCTAGGCACGTCCAGTCTTTCATGACTTGGTTCACCACTAGCTAGGAATCCCCACGAACCACCAATTGTCAGATATCGAGCGATATGGCAATACAGAGCCCATGGATGAGTGCTTCGTACTCGGCTATGTTGTGGAATGCTGGAAAGTGTATTTGAAGGACGTATCTGAGTTTTTCTCCTGTTGGCAACATCAGAACGATGCCGGCACCTGCTCCGATGATCTGTAGAGAACCGTCAAAGTACATTGTCCAGTACTCAAGCTTGTCCGCAGGCGTAGCTGACTAAACTTCTGTCCACTTGGCCACGAAGTTGGCGAGTGCTTGAGATTTGATAGCTATCCACGGTTGGAAGACAATGTCAAATGCCATCAACTCGAGTGCCCATTTACCTATTCTGCCAGTGGCTTCGCGGTTGTGCAGAACATCTCCGAGTGGAAACAAGGTGACAATTGTGACTTGGTGCGATTGGAAATAGTGCTCTAATTTCCGGACAGTGATAAATAGTCTATAGAGCAGCTTCTGGACTTGGGGATATCTCATCTTTGATTAGTCTAGGATCTCGCTAATGAAGCAAATTGGTCATTGTACTTTTTGGATATGTCCAGGCTCTTCGCGCTCGACAACCAGAACTATGCTGATTACTTGAGTAGTTTCCACAAGATATAACTGTTGACGCCAAAATTTGGTTCGGATCAATACCATGTTCGGTTAAGGAAAGAAGCGATATCAGCCATTGGAAGCTAATCCAGAAGAAGCCGGATTCGGGAAGGAATCGTGAAGACCACGCTATGGCAGTTAATTACCTTATCTATAAATTAGGTAGTTTTAATACTTTTTAGGAAACCTGATCTCGTATCTGATCGGGGCCTGTTAGTTTTCCTTTTATAGATAGGAAATTATGTACCGTGTCCTATCAGGACTCTTGTAACTCGGGGTATATATACGTATGCCCGGGTAGCTTGTAAATCATCGACACAGATCAATACAATTCGGCGCATCGCCACCCTTTACCAACGGGTTCTTGCTTCTCGAGTCGGGCTGCATCGGTTAGGTCCGAACTCCAGCGAGAGCGTAAGTCTCGTTACCCCGGCTACCAATCGGCTAGGACTTCCTCGGTTAGGTCCGATATTCTAGTCGGTATATGGTAGCCGGCTTACCACGATATATCTGCTTTGTCTACGGCTGCATCGGTTCGGTTCGATCTCTTAGGCCTATCAGGTATATCACATCACGCGTGCATAGATCTTACCAGCTTACTGGGAGTAGCTTATCGTCAGTTTGTGCTGCATCGGTTGGGTCCGACCTACTAAACTGTCGCGATAAGTTATTCCTGCTAGGTTGATGGTTTCTGTGCAAGCGTCTTATCGGAATGCATAGCCGGTAAGTTATCATATACATCACGATTGCATTAGATCTATCGGCTCACCGAGGTTCTTTTATTATTGTTAATCTGTGCTGCATCAGTTAAGTTTGAACTACTAGATTGATAGTGATAGATTTACTCTTGCTGAGTCGATAGGTTTTATGCGATGTTCTATCGGAGTGCTTAGCCGATAGGTTATCTTTTAAAGCCGACTGCATGGTCTATTGATTGTTATTCTGCTATCTATTTTATCATCGGCTTCCAGCCGATGTACATGCATTCTCTTGGCAGTCGGCTAGCTTATGGTATATTTATGCTATTTTATGGTTTGCTTATAGCACCATCGGCTTCTAGCCGATGCACATGTTATACTGACAGCTTATCCATTTGTTTATAGCGCTATCGGTTTCCTAGCCGATACACAGGTGCCATCGGCTATCGGCTACGAGGAGTCTATATCAGCCCGTATCGGCCGATAGCCGATGTGCAATTGCTGCTGACCCGGGCACTAGCACAAACGAGGACCCGGGAGCGAGGACCTGGGCACGAGGACCCGGGCATAGGCACGAGACCCGGGCGCGGACAGCTGGGGCCCGGACAAAGTTTTATCATCGGCTTTCAGCCGATGCTCAAGCATTCCTTCGGTAATCGGCTAGCAGGATTCTTATCGGCCGATTGAATCCCTGAGCTAATATTCTCCTTGTCAATTGCGGGGTCAAATTGACTGGCACGCCTACAACCTCAAATATTTTAGGACCTGCACTGGAGCTAAGCAGATCTCCCAGGCCTTCGTATGTTCAATCGCATCAAACCAGATCATCAACAAGCTTCTTGGCACACCCGGTGGTTTTTGGTGCGAACAATAACATAAGTGGTTCCTGGGGCATCGGTGATGCCAACACGGGTGATGATGTGAGAAATTTCTTGAAGTCCTCGAAGATTTGTTGGGCTTTTGGCGTCCATTTAAAATTGTCAACTTTCTTCAGTAACATGAAAAAGGGGATGCCCTGTTCGCCAAGTTAGGAAATAAATCTGCTGAGCACCGCCATGTAGCCGGTCAGCTTCTGCACGTCCTTCTAACTAGTCGGGGGAGCCATGTTCATGATTGTGTTGATCTTCTCTTTGTTCGCCTCTATGCCACGGTGTGAGACGATGAAGCCGAGTAGTTTTCCCGAAGGTACTCCATAGACGCACTTTTCTAGGTTTAGCTTTATCTTAAATCTTCGAATGCTTTGAAAAATCTCCTCTAAGTCAGCGATGAGGTCTCCTTTGAACATGGTATTGATTACCATGTCATCAATATATGCCTCCACGTTGCGCCCGAGTTGAGTGTGAAGATACCACTGGATGGCACGTTGATACGTTGCACCAGCGTTTTTCAACCCGAACGGTATGGTGATATAGCAATATGCTCCAAACGACGTGATAAAAGAAGTCTTCAGGCGGTCCACCTCCTTTAGACTGATTTAATGGTATCCCGAGTAGCAGTCAAGAAAGTTGAATAGTTCACATCCCGCAGTTGAGTCGACCACCTGATCTGTCCTGGGTAGACCAAATGGATCTTTGGGACACGCCTTATTTAAATCAGTGTAGTTGACGCACATACGCCATTTACCATTCTTCTTCTAGATCAAGACTGGGTTTGCCAGCCAATTTGGGTGATAGACTTCTTTGATGAACTCGGTTTCCAGGACCTTAGTTATCTCCTCGCGGATAATATCTTTGCGGTCGTAGTCGTTGTTTGACCGGTTTGGCGTCCGGCTTGACATTGAGGAAATGCTCAATCACCTCCCTTGGTACACCAGGCATGTCGAAAGGCTTCTAAGCAAATATATCCTTGTTCGCCTGGAGGAAGGTGACGAGCTAGTCTTCCTATTTGGGGTCGAGTCCGGTTCGAACTAGAATAGTCTTGGTAGGGTCGGAAGGGTCCAGGGGGATCTTCTTGGTATCTGACTCTGCTGAAATTCCCGAGTTGGCTACCTTTTTTGCTGGAACTTTGATGACAACGAGGTGCCCGATCTTCCGTTAGGTTAGGATAACTCTCGATTTGGTGGAGAATTGACACTCACGATCTGGCTTCTGATCACCAAGACCCAAACCCTGTAATCGCAGCACCACGTCTCCTCTTGTTATCAATCGTGCGCTGCCCGGTTGACCTCGCCACTAAGGCTAATCCCTGCATGCGAATAAAAAAACACAAGCAAGAACAAGGAAGATTGCAACTCAACTTGCAGATGAATGATTATACTCTCGAAGTTGGGGTCTCACAAACCGATAAACGGCGAAACTGTTCAAAGACAGATTAATCTAAGCAAAACCCACTCTAAACCGCGGTGGCTACTAAATATATATGAGTTAGGACGTTCTAGGGTCAGGGTTTGCCCTGTGAGGGGCGCACTCCTCATGGGTTTAGCCCACGACACAAATACAAAGCCCAAAGGCCCAAACTGATTCGGATAGGAAAAATAACGCAACTTGTTTTGATGATTCTGGACAGCTCAAGAGGAATTTTGGCATGAAACCAAAACCATCTGAAATTAGACTTCATAATCTTTCCAACAAGTACTTGTAGGCCCTGTAACTTCTTCTGGATCAAAAGTTATGGCCGTTTGAATTTGACGCTGTCTCCTAGCCCGAAACTGAACCGGTCTCAGAAATAGGAGTTTACTTGCACTTGTTGTCTCCACTTTAATATTTGGTTTCTTGAGGTATTGTACATGGTCTTCTCCCAAGTTCCTAATAACAATAAAATCATCACAAGAATTAAATAGTATGTCATTCGTAGAAATATTTCCATGTAAGCTTAGGAACGCATTCACCTGGCGATTAAGTTGATGGGCACGTGGGCGAGTAATTGGTCCTTGGAACTGTGGCGCATCTTGTTCAACATGAGGAGGTTGTAAGTGTGTATCTAAAGAAGTGATGTCCTCATCAAACTTTGTCGTCCTCCTTCGAAGTTGTTGCTAGTCGGATGTTGCTCTGTCCGACTATAGCCTCTTGTGACTAGGCTAACTCGCAGCTCTCCGTGTCGCAAGTGAAGTCTTGCTTGACGTCGCTGCATAGGGAGAGCACTCTCGCTGGACCAGGCTTCTTGAGCATCATGTAGGTATAGTAGGGTACTGCCATAAATTTGGCGAGTCCCGGCCTTAGATGGGGCCACGTCGTCTATGTCCCGTCCCTCCTTCTGTTGTGGCTCCTTCTTGTCGTCGAGTGTCTTAGCGACTGCATCGGCTGAGTCAGCATACTTATTAGCCATGTCGAAGAGAGCTTTGACGGATGCAGACAGCTTCCAAGTGAATTTTGCGATGAACAGGGTGTCTGACTCCCTTGCGGAAGGCAGCAATGACTACCTCATCCTTGATCTTGGGGATTGAGTTCTCTTCTCGGAAAAGTGCTTGATGAAGTCCCTGAGAGACTCGTTCTTTTTTTTGGTGGCACTGGTATAGGTTGTACTCAGATGCTGGTCTTTGATACGTTCCCTGAAAGTTGGCCACGAATCGCTCGCAGAGTTCCCCCTAGGAGCCAATAGACCCTCTGGGAAGCCCCATTAACCACGTCCGCGTCGAATCAGCTAGGGCAACTAGGAGATAATTTGCCATGGCTTTGTGGTCGCCTCCAGCTACTCGGAGTGCCAGGATGTACACGGTCAACCAAGATTCTAGGTTAGTCTTGCCGTCGTACTTCTCTATGCCAGTCGGTTTGAAGCCTGTGGGCCAGTCGACTTGTTGTAATTCACACGAGAAGGCGGGGACTCCTTCATCCAATTGAGGGCTCCAGCTCCGACTGTGCCAGTGAAACTGTTCATGGTGGAGACCGAAGCGCTCGTGCTCGTCTTCAAGTCGGCGACGTTCGTCCTCCTCGTGTTCTCGGCATCAGGCATTGATGTCGTGGCGGAGATCGCGTCGTAGTAGTTGTCGAGTGTCGCGGTTTTCTTGGCGCCTGTCATGTTGGTACCATCGGTGATCATCATTATGTCCTTGTGAAGCATGGTTTGACTCTAAGCGACGTTGATCATTACTCACTGCTCGGCGTCGCGCCACGGTTGATGAAGTTGAGCATCTGAAGTTGTTCTAGCTGATGGGATGAGGGTATCTCCAGATTGTTGACGTTGTTGGTAGGCTACAGTTGTTATCATAGTCTTGATCCTTGCGATAGACGGGGTTGCATGGTGATCAGGCCCTAGTTTTAGGGTGTCCAGGAGTGTAGCAACGGCTATGACGTTCTGTTGAGGTGTAACAAAGATGTCATGGTCGCCCACCCTGGTTTGGAGGACCTCCTATTGCACCATTCGGCCAGCCTTGCGTAGATCGTTGTTGCGAGTGTCACGCTCGGCCTATAGGTGTCGGTTTTCTTCCTCTTGTTGCTCACGCAGTTAGCGAGCCTCCTCTTTCTGCTGGTCGCATAGTCAGCGCGTATCTTGTGTCGGAGTTGATCCCTTTGATGCCATGAAGACCTCACGTGGTGGAGAAAAGCTTTCCGAGCTGCTATCTAACTTGGAGTTGGACTCAGAGTACTTTAACAGTGTGATGATTACCTCAACCTCCCTGGATCCGATCCCGAGTGGCTTTTGGCCGTATCCGAGTCGAATTTCAAAGGATTGAGTTTGTCGTGCCAGATCAAAATCGAAGATGGTTGCGGCGTTATCGAGTCCGAGTGGGAATTTGACGATCTCGTCTCCCCTAGGTCCGATCTCGACCGGCTTAGAGCCGTATCCGAGTCGAGCACCAGAAAAGAGAGTTGTCCCTGAACTCATAGATCTTGGATATCGCTGAACCAGGTTGTCGAAGACCACTGTGGCATTGAGTAAGCCGACTAGCGCTGGGTCAGCCGGGTCCTTGGCCAATCGGGTTGAAACCATGTCGGATAAGGTGAGATTGCCGAGATTGTCGGCGGTGAAGTCAAGACTCCCAAAGCTGATGGCTTGTATAGGAATAAAATTGATGCCGTCAACTCCTGTGATTGGATCCATCGTGCTTGTTGATTATGATCTTGACGAACCCCCTACCTGGCGTGCGAACCATCGATGTTTTGTATCGGCAATAATTATATGGGGCTGTTCGTAAGACCTAAACTCAATGGATGCGAAGGGACATAAGAGATTTATCCTGGTTCAAGCTCTCAAAGTGAGATAATACCCTACTTCTAGCTGTTGTGTATTGCCTTCGAGATTTCTCTGACGAGATTGGTTGTGTGTTGTTGTGTCTGTTGCTCCAAGGGCTTTTTACCTCTCCTTATATACCGAGAAAGCAAGGTTACATGAAAAGAATACCAGTCGGACTCAATTAAAGGATTTCCTCTAAGAACATAGCGTAACCGGCTAGGACTATATCCCTTTTTTTATCATGCAAGATAATATAAAGCCGAGTTCTACTATATCCCTAATTACATGGCAGCCCATGCTCTATCCAAGTGGCTGTATTGCCTTCCACGAGGGTTTTTTATGTAAAAATTCATGTCTCTAGTTATAGCTATTTTTCTAACATTACATTTGCATATCCGCACAACTGCACTACTTTGAGTATCCAATACATAGTTCTCCATTAGTTTTTTGTGGAACTTGAAATTAATAAATAGAGAACTGTGCTCAATTTAACTAGATTCTAAATTCTCTTATTTTCATGATTTAATAATTATAAAATCTGAATTATTAAAAACTAAGTTGTACTGAGTCTTTAAAATATAAAGCACTTTATACTCAAGGATAAGGCTCTGCCATTAACTCTATTTCCATTTGATATAATTTGATACTATATGCTATTTCAAGACGAGGAAAATAACTAAGAGAATCCATCACAAATATCACTCGAGAACTAGAACTATTTGTACCTGGCTTTATTGGTTCAGTCGCAAAGCAACAACCGGAACACAATAAGCAATGGAGTTTTAGAACATTTCTAAGGAGAACTTAATAAAGATTTGGTTTTATTTTTTTTGGATTGTGGCCATCTAAGTCTAGATAAAATAGGCTCTCCATTGGATTGCGGTGATGAGTCTCAGGTTCAATGAGTTGGCGGTGCTCGGTGATGGTGGTGGCAGAGCTCAGGTTCAACGAGGTGGTGGTGTTCGACAATGCGGGGCACAACGGAGGGAGGCAAAGCTCCAGCTCGATGAAGGGCAAAGCGGAGGGACAAAATGGACATTCACATTACTCGTCCAAGTTTATCATACCACATTGGCAAAATAGAAAAAAATTGGAATGTTTTTCTGCGGTGGCAAAAATGCAGCAACAAAGGCAAGGGTCGCATTTGGAGATTGACCGATTCCAACAGTGGCAAATAGTTAAATTCCTCCAAATGAGAGAAAAACGATCGGTGGCAGTTCTTATTTGTCAATGGTATAAAATGGTAAAACGAATAATTTCTCTCGGCTTTACTATCCCTGCAATGGTTGGTTTGTAATTCAAAATCCAAAAAGCAGTCTGTTTCTAGCACTACAAACATGTATGTCCTAAAGCAGTTTCGTTTGTCCTTGTCCCTTGGACTTGGCATCATGCCAATGCACATGGTTAGGCTATTCTCAACAGAGGTTTTATAGAGTTTTATTCTCATTAATTAACATGGCATATAAAATTTTCTAATAATATGACATCAAATTTTAAAAAAAGAGAATGAACTAGTTTTATATAGATAAAATCATCTAATACCAACAGATACCAACTTGATGAGTCATAAAATTAAATACTATTTAAAACCTATAAAACCACACCATAAAAATTATACATTGAGAAAATAGTTTAAAACAATATTTTATTTTCTTGTTTCTTACGTGACTATTTTAAAAACATCGATATAAAAACCAACCTCTATTAGGATTAGCCTTATATAATTATTTTCAGGAGAAAATATAATAGCAGCACAACATACACATGATTTCAGTAGTAGTACCAAATAGAAGTAAACAAACAGCTGGAGCTCTAAAACGGAACAACCCAATCAGCTCTCTACAGCGGCGGTCGCTCTAGTTGCGGATCACATCATGTCAATTCGATATTCCAATCCACCAACCAAGCCTCTCGTTGATCGGATCAGTTCATCACAGCAAGGAAACAAATATCTCGTCCTCAATTCCTCCTGAGTAATTACAGACAGTACAAGTCGCCATTATAACGGTAACTAATCAGACAGCTCGATCTGCATCACCCTTAATTATTGGCAGAGTAGTACTAGTAGTAGTAATTGAAAGCGAGCGGCAGCGATGTTGAGCTAGCTAGTTGGTGAAGTTGTTGAGGCAGGCGTGGGGCTCGGTGGCCTTGGCGGCCGGCGTGGGCTCGACGGTCGGGGACGGCGGGACGGGCGTGCAGAGCAGGTCCCGCGGCAGGTCGGGGATGCCCTTGAGGTAGAAGGTGTAGAAGATCTTGAAGGGGAAGACGATCTGGTTGAGCTTGACCTGGCCGTACGCGCCCTCGAAGACGCCGGAGCCGCCGGTGACGGCGAGGTAGGACTCCTCGTAGGTCAGGTACGGGCCCTGCACGGAGATGTGGCCATAGTCGCCAAAGTAGAAGCTGTAGATGGCCTCGTAGCGGTCGCCGTTGCGCTCCGGGACGTGCTGGATCAGGACGCAGATCCCCGCAGTGATCCCCAGCCTCTTGTCCAGGCTGCCGCTGTACAGCTGCACCGCACGCACGGACGCGACGCAAGCAGGAGGAAACAGCTTTCAGCCAAGAAACGAAACACGAGACAGGGGAGGAGGAGGAAGACAGCGAGCGACCTTGTTGGTGAAGGGGACGAGGTCGCCGAGCGCGTTCTCCGTCTGCTTGGCGCTGAGGCGGAGGTAGGCGGGGCTCTCGCGGTCGCGCTCGTTCATCTCGTACACGTACATCTCCTGCACCTTGGCCGGCCTCGCGTCCTTGGGCGCCGCCGGCTTCGGCGAGAACAGCGACGCTCGGACGACGGCGCCGCCGCTCCTCGCCCTGCGGCCGGCCGCCACCACCTGCGGACGGATCTTGGCGAAGCTCCCAGCTTGCCCGGGCGCCGCGGCCTTCACGGAGACGCGCGAGGGGGCGGCGGCTGCCATGGTCAACCAACTTGGTTTCTTTCTTGGACTAGTACTACTACTTGCTACTACTACTAGTCTTTTGCGACACAGCGGTAGCGAGTGGCGCACTGCGCTGGCCGGCTGGACGGCTGGCCATTATTTAACCAGGAGGGTTCAGGACTTGGTTAGGTGGGCCGACCTGCGCGTTTACACACTTTTGAGTTGAGGTCATTGTTTTTCTCTCGTCACTGCGCGCACCGGCCATGGCGCGCCCGCATTCGGCACGAGGACAGCATGCATGACGGAATGAATCGGTGGACATTTGATGGACGGATCGTGCAACACGGGTAGGCTACCGGCTGTATGATTGCGTATCTCTTAAATGATATTGGATACAGCTTTGGCTGCTTTTTTTCTCGATTTTTATTAGTATGTTTTATAAAACGTAAAATAGTGTGTTTTTTATTAAATATTTTTAAATAAAAGTATCTTAAAAAATTAAATATATCTATTTTTTAAATTTATAATAATTAATACTTAATTAATCATCTGCTAGTTATATTTTTTTTTTACGTATAGTATATAAATCATCTTTATAAGCCAATTTAAATATGGTCTAAGTTGATTGAGAGAGAGATGGCTATATGTGCTACGTACATGACCACTGGGTGTACATGTTTGGCCCACCCAATCCCATCTCATTTTACACGGTTGCTATCTGCAACGTTAAATACACACTAACAGTGATGGTTTCTAGCTAATTGATCGGTGTTAATGTTAAGGGTAGGCCAGGGGGGCAGGTCCCATGTCGCTCCCCATCGATTGCGGGTGCAGATGCTAATCTTAGCATCAAGTTATCTGGAAAAAGAGGGGGCAAGTGCGAGCGATTAATTAATTGAGGGCTGGCCACGCGGAACGGGTGTTCAAAACTGGAGAGGATCTCTTCATACGGAGCTTACGTGGATGGTGACTGTGGCCTCTTGGGACTGGGTCGTTTCTTGCTGCTTTCTGGTTGGACAGTGAGTGGCACACTCATGAATGGAGCACCGCAGGATTTGTTAGGACAATCCTAATTCATATATACTAGTTAGTTTTTATAGCTGTTATATTATTTAAACATTACGTATAGAAACTACGTTTTTAATGGATATTTTCTTTAAAATAAATTATCATTCAATCTCCTCTTTTCTTTCTTATTTTCTATTTCAATCTTTTTTTTTCTTTCTTAGTTCTCGTGTAGAGATGATTTCTTGTATAAGAAACAGATTCTTTATCTTTTTACTTTTTTTCCTATTAACTCTTTTATTATCTTAGTTTTTTTATATGATATTATATTTAATGCTACGAAAATCAGATAAGACAGAGGGTTGAGACTGTCCTTGTCCTTGTCCTTAGCACTCGCTGCTATTGGATCCACGCAGCATGGATCAATCAAGAAGCTACAGTAGTCGTGCTAGCATCCCCATGACTACGAATTTCGTCTTGTCCAGTGCATCGATGTCACCTGATTTTTTAATTTTTTTTAAAAAATCACTTTATTCAAAAATTGATTTGTGGATTGGGTTTGGTAGACACTTGATTTATGGAAAACTAGATATATATGTTCCTCTAAAGTTGCAACGCTTCGACACTTTCTTTTAAGTATGTCATTATCCTCACAAAAAAAAAGAAAATATTCCGCTATCTTCCAGTTTGGACTCTAACTGCCCTGTGCTGTGCTTCTTTCTTCCCCTCTTCTTCCATTTCTCCTTCTGTATACCTCTACCTATAGCGAGAAACGGAGCCTCTAGCATGGTTTTGCAGCATCCTCTATCATTATGTCCTCAGCCGTCACACCCCGAAGATCACATAAATTAATAAATCATTGGTTAAAGCATTTTTAGAAATTATTAAAAATACTTAAGAGACATGTTAATAAAATACTCAAACAAATCTCTATAGAAAATAGGCAAGATAAAATTTTTATTAAATACTTCACTTAATACTTAGTCTCTAGGATTTTTCTAGAAATTTTTTGGAGCAAGGGAAGTACTTTTAGTAAATAAAACATCATTTCAGTAATTATATCAAAAGATAATGGTTTTAAATTCTCTTCCAGCCGACTAGGTCAAAAGCCTGCCCATCTTTCCCTCCCAACTAGCTCCTTTTCCTCTCTCTCTCCCCGTAGGCGTGAACAGGCCGCCTCCTCTATCTCTCTCACTCGGCCCACAACGACCCATGTGGACTTTTCTTTTCGGTTTCACTAACAGGTAGGGCCCACCTATCAGGGTCGTCTTCTACTTGGATTCGGAGTCTGCCTCCACCACGGTGCTGCTGATCCCCGCCAAATCCTATCGCCCATTTCCAAAATTGATTAAGGGCTTTTGCTCCTTGGTCTCTCTTCTTCCTTTCCCTTTAGGAAATCGTAGAATCACAAAGGAAAACGATAGGAAACCGAGCTCCTGTAAGAAAGCCGCAACCCTAGATTTTCGTTGCCATGTCCCAGCCGTGTCCGACCTGGTCTCTCTCTCCTTTGCGCTTTATAAGCACCGTTGTTATCCCCCTTCCAAACCAAACCCTAATTGCAGCTCGCCGAGGTCCTAAAGCTAGGTTCCGACGAGAACCCGAGCATCATGTCACACCCTGAAACTTTCCTAAATTAATAAATTATGTGTTAAGGTATTTTTAGAAATTAAATTAAAATGCTCAAGATGAAAATAAAATTCACAATAAATCTCTATAGAAAATGGGCAAGACAAATTTTTTGTTAAATGCTTTGCTTAATCCTTAGTCTTTAGGTTTTTTTGGGAACTTTTGGGGCAAGGGAATTATTTTTAATAAATAAAACACATTTTAGTGATTAAATTTAAAGCAAAAAAGTTTTAAAATTCTTTTCGAGCAACTGGCCAAATCCAGCCCAGTCTTCTCTCTCCCTCACCGTGCGGCCTGCCCAGCTAGCTATTTCCCTCTCTCCCCACCACGCGTGCCTCGGCCCACTCGGCCTGCAGCCTTTTTCTTCTCCCACTCCCTGACATGTAGGGACCATATGTCAAGGTGGTCTTCAACCCGGAGTCGGAGTCCACGTCCGCTATGCCACCGTCGTCCGCTGCCAAATCCTGTCGCTGCCGCCCCCGGTTTCCAAAATTAGTTAAGGGGTTTTGTTTCTTATCTCCTTAACTTCCTTTCCCTCCATGGAAACCGAAGCATCCCGATCTAACACAATAGAAACTGAGCTCCTATAAGGAGGCAGGAACCCTAGCTTTGCACCGCCATATCCTGGCCATGTCTGACCCGGTCTCCGCCTCCTTTGCCCTTTGTAAGGACCCCAAACGCCCTCTCTTTTGATCCACATCCTAATCGCAGCTAGTCGAAGCCTCTCGACGTAGTTTCGACACTGCACCAAAACGCCGCCGCTGCCGCAAGCTTCCAGCCGTTCGTCGCCGTCGATTTTATCGTCGCCGGAGTTCACCGACGTTGTCAGCTTCGCCAGGACCAAGAGAACCTCGACCGCCTATTCGCCTTTGCCATTCGCTGTTGGAACGTCGTCACTACCGTCGACCCGAAGACGCTGCAGCTCGGAGGTTGCCGCCGGTTGTCATTGGCTTCGCCACAGGACACTGGAAGGTTCACCTTGCTGTCCTCTCTCCGTTGATGCCTTTGGTTCGCACCGCCGTGCCATCATTCGCCCTCGACCCTCGGATCCCGTGCGTTGCCCCTCGCCAGCAAACCCGTTCCAACATGGCCGTCCATGTCAGCAGCCACCTTAGCTCTCCCGTCCCGCGTGGCATCCATGTGGCTGTTACGCGTCCTCAGGTAAGATCACACTGCCAAGTTTGATCTCAGCCGTCCGATCTAATCGTGTAGATCTCAGCTGTAACATACCCAGAATATATATATATACCGGAAATAAATTGTGGATAGTCATGGAAAAACTAATATAAAGTGTTAAGGCTTTGTTTCACAACCTTTACCCATATATACATGTGTATATCCATATGAAGACCCATATTTTGCTCTCTTTTGGAGAAAAACTAGTGATCATATTGTCAATTCGAATTTATAAGGAAACTTTCTGGAGAAATAAAAATCTGAGAAAATTACCCTAGAAACTACACCATCTCAGTCAACCACTGTAATTTTCACTGGATTTTATCAAATACATAAATGTCTCGAATAAATACCTTCACCTCAGCAAAATCTGGAAATTGTTATCTGCAGACAGCTTAATTGGCATTTTTGCCAGAACTAATCCATCAGACACCTTCTCACCAAAACCTACCAGAACCTGGGTTAGATTGTGAAATAACCACAGTAAAAATTTCAGTACAATATTCACAAAAATCGCACATAAAATAATAGGACAAAACCTACTGACTCAGACAGGGAAGACTAATCTTTGGCCGAACTTTGAGGAATTATCAGGAAAAATCCACCAGTCTCACAACTCTGAATTTTGGCACAGAGCTAGTCATTATCACTCACTGCTCACAGTAAATTTTCCACAATTTTACCTATACTGTAACTCAGTCAAAATGCCAGCTCAAGTGATCTCCTCAACCACTTCATTAACACACTCTCTAGAAGATGTTCTCTCTATTCTGCCACTGCCAAGTGGGTCCCGGCCATTGTGGGTCCCATTGTCGGTCACTGGTGTTCTCCAACCCGGCCCCACCTACAGAACCTCGTTGCCACGCTCGAGGACACGCGCTAGGCCACCGGCTGCATGCTCACAGAGCGGCGCCAGCGCGCCCTCCTCCTTCTCCTCGGCTAAGTCGACTGCAACCCGAGCCATTTCGCCATTGTACTCTCCTCACCACTCTCTCTCACTCCTCCACGGAAAGCCCGAGGCGAAAACCATGGCAACACCGAGAAACGCCACCTTCTTCCCCGGCGCCGGCAAGAAACCGACCGCCGCCATTCTTCTCTGGCGAGCTTCGCCACATCTGAGCTACGGGAACATGACCACCCTTGCATCCCTAATCCATCTTTCCCCTCCACTCTCTCTGTCTCCTAGGTTGAAGACGCCGTAGTGCGCCCTCGGCTCCGGTGACCGCCGTCATCGCATGCACGCGTTCTCCCTGACCGAAGCAAGATTGGAGCTGAATCTTGGCCAGCAGCATCGCCAGACCAGGACGAGCTCAAGAACCGAGCACTAGAAGCAGCCGAGTCCCGAGACTGTTAGAACGTCTTCTTCTCTCCGCGCGGCCACCGTTGCCCTTCTTGCTCTCTCTGACCACGGTGAGTCAAACTCCGATTCCTCGCGTCTGTTACCAACCTCAACAACTCACTAAGGTGATGCCTACTTCGTTTCTCTGGATCTTGGCCCAGATCCGGCTGTCGACGAATACCCGAAGTACTCCGCCGCCAACGGACCCCTCCTGGAGCAAGCAACCGTCGCCGTTCCAGCAGCACCGAGTAATCTAACACCTTCGGTGAGCCTCTTAGGTCCCTCAGACATCGCATGCATGCATCCATTTGGCCCGTGAAATGCAATCCATATGCATGCCGAGTGAGTTCACCGCCTCCGCCGTCGGTTCCGACCACTCCAGACAGTGAGACTACCACCGATAGTCGCGCAAAATCTTGTAGAATATTTCTCCTTTTGGCAACTCGGCGAGATGAACCGCCGTTCACCGTCGCCGCAAAGCTCGTCGGAGACGTTTGCCGCCGCGGGCTCTGTCCCGAGCAGCTGACAAGCGGGTCCCACCGTATTAGCGCGTGAGAGCACTGTCAACAGAGATTTAAATCGCCTGAGGTTCTATTTGTAAAAGATCAGTCACTGATGAGTGGGCCCTGGGCCTAAAAATAATAAAAAAAACATAAGGGCTCTTGATGGAAAAATCCATCTCACACGTGCCGGAGGACTGCGGGTTGATTGCCGGGAACTCTAGGGACCTCGGCACAAAATGTATTACACTGACCAGTGGGCCCACGTATTATAAAATCCGAGAAACATTAAGAAAAGTATAAATCCATTAAATTGTTCCACTGAAAATTAGGCAAACTTCTTTAAATCCATATCAAAATTCATTTAACTCCAAATTGGGTGAAACCAGTTTTGTTGGTTTTGTAAGTTTATCCTCTAAAATCTGGTAAAATGAAAAGTAGCACTTTCTGTACAGAAAATTTACCTAAAAATTTATGAGAGTAAAAATGGGACTTTTAACTAGGAAATTCATAAGAAATTCATTATAACTCAGAAAAATGTCAAACCAATTTTTTAATTCTTATAAAAATGTATACTTTTCATTTATGAACTCAGCTTGCACAGAATTAGGCCACACATAATCAGTACATTTTATTTTCCAAAAGGACGCATAAAATGTAAAAATCATATCTCACAAATGGTAAATGCAAAAATAAAAATAACTTCACTCAGAGAGTATATAAAACCAGTACCAAGTCACTGCACAAAATCATGCATGTTAGAGCATTTTGCATTTTTGCATTATTTATCGGTTTTGCATTAACTTTTAAAATTTAAAACTAGAAGAAGAGCCTTTGGAGTTCGAGGAGGTAGAATATTTTGAAGAACCTGAAGTAGACTGAACCAAGGAAAATCCACTACCTTTGAACACGTTGCTCCTAAATTTTGGGATTATAAATGATTTTATTTTCAACTTGCATCGTTATTTGGCTATGTAAATTATATATATTGTGGCAAAGGTAGTTAATCCCTTCCTACATAACCAACCTTGAAATGTTGATGACTTGCTACTTGTAACCCAGATGGGTAGAAGTACTTATTGAGTGCTTGCTATAAGGTATACATTGGTATATATGCTTAGACATGCATAGCTACTTACAAAATATATCATGGCTATCTAATTATGTTTCAAATGGGAATTTACTTACTTCTGATCAGAGATGAATATCCGTGATATTTGTGAACTTAAAACCGAAGCAAAACCGTTTTAAAAACTTGGGCAAGCAAGTGGTACACATATGTGATAGTTGTGTACCGATAGGGGGAGTGTTTTGCCTGGGTTGCTTAAGGACCGAACTCAGTGTCATATTCTCATGTTAAACAGTACAACCACATGTGCTAGTTATGGGATAGCCATAGTAGATTATGTTACTTAATGTTTAGCCTTACATTTTGGTAGGGTGAGTAGTAGGGGCAGTGCCTACGAATGTACTGTAGGACTGTTCATAGGAACTACCTATGTGAACCATGAGGGACTGTGATCACCTCATGGCATAGGCGTCTAAGTCTGTCCAATACAACGTTGTGTGCCTCGTGGGGAGCCAGGACGGTTGCCGCACGGCGCTGGGTTTAAGACGTGGGCCGCCACCCACGGCATCGGGGTAGCGCCTCGATGTGGAGTAACACACCTCGTGCTGGTGCAAGGCTAAATGTTAGGTAATGTAAAAGCTGTGTTGTGACCTCTAGACCGCATTCAATGTGAAGAGTGTGGTGGTACCGACGGGTACCGGACAAACTAGAGTGTAGCCGTTGGGCTTCTATCACATCATGTGGGTAACGATGTACAAACTCTGTAGAGTCAAAACTAATCAGTTAGCCGTGCTCACGGTCATGAGCGGCATGGTTGTGTCCATTGAGTATAGATTTATGTTTCTAAAATGTTTTATGAAATGGGATGGGATGATGAAGAATTTTATTGATTTATACTTGGTGATTGATGATATGATAATGAAAAGGAGTGGCGTACAAAGTTGTATTATAGTCTTGCTGCCAAGGAGGGCAGTGAAGATATTATTATTCATGAAAATGGATGCCATGATATTACTTTATCAGTTTATTATGCAATCTAATTTATGAGCTTCTCTTTTAAACTATTGCGAAATAAAATTGGCTTTATGCAATAAAACTAGCCTTTCACATAGCCTTGATCTTGACCATAGCTTGCATGTATAATTAGGTTTGATTGTGGCCTTGCCAGTACCTTGTGTACTGAGTTCTATTTGCTTTTGTGAATGCTGCTATAGATCCATACACAGGTGGAGATGAGGACATGTTTGATGATTGTGGGGGTGAACAGATTGATCAGGACGGTCCTATCTAAGGGTTTACCCTTAGTCGGTTGCCTGAGGATTTTGGGGTAGCCAAGCTTCCGATGGACTAAATATTCTGCCTGTACGGCTTATGTAATTAATAGTTAATATGTACTTGTATCTATACTTTCGTTGGACTAGCTAAATGCCCTATGTATTGGATATTGCTTGCTAGATGAACGTGTGAGACTAGAACTTTCCTGGGCTAGTCTCGCATTAGTAAGAATTTAGAAATGATGAGATGCATGGACGTTGATTCAACCGTAGACCATGTCCCCAGAAGTGTGTATCGTGTTTGGTCGCCGCCTTCGTGTGGTTTGACGGGCACACTTCGCGTTTTGGACTGGTGAATCAATTCTCCAAACATCTCTTTATTTCTGAATTCGGTGCTTTGGACTTGTATTGTGGATGGGTAAATATTATGACAAGTCTGTGATGAGGATGGATGGTTATTGTACTTATTTGGTTTTTATTCGAGATCCCATCCATCTAGATAGTTCGCGTTATCATAGTAGTTACACTCTATAATGCATTTCTGAGGTGCCCACATCAGCCCTCCATCCCCATCGGTTGTTCTTGGCCACAGGATCGTGGTCAAAGCCGGTCAAACCAATCCGGGCTGTCGGATCTCGTAGACCACCTCTGTACACCCAGTCCACAGTGAACCGATCCATGCTGACACAATAAATTCTCTTTTCCTTTTAAAAAATAATTTTTATTGCGTCCTAATTCTTTAAATATTTTCTATACTAGTTCACTGCCCATGCGTCGTAATAGGAATAAATTATTAAATCGTAAATAATAAGACTGTGTATGTAACAATTCAAACAATGTTAACTTAATACTAACCCTAAATCTGTATAAATGAACTTCATTTCAAATCGTCTTTTGGTATGGTTACAAATCTATTTAAAATAAGCATATTCCATAATAATGTTTAATACACTTAAAATAAGCATGCAGTAATATTTTAGTGACAAACTATTTTTAGTGTGTATGCTGTACAGACATGTAGAAACAAAAGCACCATGCATATTCACAGTTCAATAAGGCCTAAAAGACAACATTTAAAATCACTGTAGCATCATGCTAAGATCACATAATTGGCCTTACAAATCGTATGATATTTTGAATTCCTAATGGTTAGCATATTTGATTTTACATAAAGAATAAAATCAAACATTGATCATGAAATGTTGGTGTAAAATAGGGCAATTCGGTTTACCCCTTTCCATCAGTATAAATTTTCTTTTCTGTATAGAAAGACAAATCAGCACAAAATCATCGATACAACTCTAGAGTATCCCACTGCCTAGATGATGTAAGGTGAGAAAAAAAACTTTTCAACACGAAAAGCTATAGTGGCTAAGCGTCTAAAAGAAACAATGGCACTGAAACTCGAGTTAACTTACCAGTTCGTTGGCTAGTATTAGACGGATCCGTAGATTTCGCAATAATTCCTGAGAAGACACCCTTTCTAGACCACCCTCGCAAGGACAATCCAACACGACCTGTAGATGTGTTGCATCTGTATCTCGTGGAACCGAAGCATTCTGCATTTGATAAAGAGCAATGATATGAACAAGCAATAATAACACCGCAGCATCGATCAACGGAATGAATAGACACCTGCAGGCTTGCTCAGCATTGCCATTGTCCATCTTATCTGATTGACAGTAGGGTAACTCGGCAAGAATGGGGAAGAGAATATTAGAATATGGTTTTCCTTGTGTGGCTCACTGGTGCTAGCCTAGCGGCATATATAGGCTGTTTTGGCGCCCGGTTAAAATTTTCGAGTCCAAATGTTTAGCCCAACAAATAGGCCATTCTGTTATAGTCTGGAAAAAATTGTTTTGGCGCCGGTTGAAAATTTTGGAGTCCAAAATATTTCGCCCAACAAAAAGGCCATTCTGTTTTTGACAAAACAAAATCCCGACGGCCACACACGCGCGTCTCCAGAGGCATTTGCT
Organism: Oryza meyeriana var. granulata; assembly: GCA_003991445.1. NCBI lineage: Eukaryota > Viridiplantae > Streptophyta > Magnoliopsida > Poales > Poaceae > Oryza > Oryza meyeriana. The sequence continues at coordinate 77,191 of RYFJ01002261.1, forward strand.
TCTCCTTTTTGTTGCCTGTGCGGCATGGATAATCGCAGCACAAACTCAGGAAACAATCAGCTAGAGAGATTATCTATCTACGAGATATAAACAACTCCAGGCGAAACCGTAGCCGCTTGTGCGGATCGCTAGTTGGGGGCGCCGGCGCCTGCGACGACGGCTAGGAAAGGACCTTCGGCAGCCCAAGCTTATGGGCCATGGGCCTCACGTTGGTTAGGTTCGAATTTTTACTGTTACTAATTTAATTTTTTTTTAATTTACAAAACTAATTTTCGATTTGGATCATTTGCAAAACTAACCTCTTGCCGCCCTGGGCCACGGCGGTATTTAAAAACCGCCATGGTCCAGGGCGGCGAATGGCATCCCGTTACCCGGGGCTAACGGCTCCGGCGGCCGTTAGCCGCGGGGAGGCCACGTGGATTCGCCGCCCTGGGGGACAGCGGCGAATGCCCCCAGGGGGCCAAATGCAAAATTGCATTCGCCGCCCTGGGGGACGGCGGTTTTTAGCATAGTGAACGGACGGTCCGCACAAGGATCGGACCGTCCGAATCCAGGGGGCCGCTTGCAAAATTTTTTTTTTTTTGATATTTTTTTCTCAACTAGCAACACGAGAATAGCAAAATCTCGTGAAGGTGCAGCTTAAACCGATGTAAGATGTGGCCTGTAGAAAATTACGAGTGTGCTTTAAAAACCGTGCTGAACCTTCGGACCTCAAAAACTCAATCTTCCCGGCCGAATTTCGTAAAATTTATTTGGACAAACCCGACGAAGTGGGGGGGAAGCGAATGTAAAATTTTCTGTAGATATCCGTAGAGTACTTATTTGCCCGATTCCGAGACCGTATGCGAAAGTTATGACTGTTTTAAGGTAGTTAGTGCGCGTTACAACAATTTGCCGTCGATTCGGACCGTCCGATCGCTGTGCGGACGGTCCTATACATTCGCCGCTCAAGGCGGCGAATGCAATTTTGCATTCGGCCCCCTGGGGGCATTCGCCGCCGTCCCCCAGGGCGGCGAATCCACGTGGCCTCCCTGGGGCTAACGGCCGCCGGAGCCGTTAGCCCCGGGTGACGGGGATGCCATTCGCCGCCCTGGGCCACGGCGGTTTTTAAATCCCGCCGTGGCTCACGGCGGCAAGAGACTAGTTCTGTAAATGATCCAAATCGAAAATTAGTTTTGTAAATTAAAAAAAATAAATAAATTAGTAACAGTAAAAATTCGGTTAGGTTCTCCCATGAAATGAGTCTAAATTCATTCAATTTGATGCTCAAATGCAGAATTCGTTTGAATATTCCGTTCGGAATTGCCAGAATAATTTTGAAATATCCCTGACACATCATTGCAACAGCCATGCAGGGTTGAGGCATTTCTCGCATATTTTACTCCACACCACTTAAACATGTCCAAATCTAATAACAACTACACAACATACTTAATTAAAATCGGCGCAGAACCATAGAGGCCTCAATTTTCCATAATCAGTAACTCATGGAAGAACAAGGAATAGATAATTTCCATAATCAGTAACTCATGGAAGAACAAGGAATAGATAAATTATTCAGTAGAAAATGCTTCTAGGATGCAGCCATGATTGTCCCCGAAATTAAATAATTCAAATTTTTACATGCATAAAAAAGCGCTAGCCAATTTATCTGGATAGATAATCATAAATCTTCGTAAAGCTTTTCAATCCTTCTCTGGGGATGAGGTTATATCAATAACCTCATCCGCCGATAGCGGCTCAAGTGGGTTGTTAATCCTGACTCCAGCAAATGGATGGCTTGGAATGATCAGAGGTGGCATTGCCTTCACCTCAATTGCTCTATTGATAATAGCGTTCTTCACGTCATCATGAGTTGATATATCCTAACAGCAATGCTCGAATATCCTCATAGACAAATTAGTGTATATTTAAGTGCCAAGGATTGTAAGTAGAATAATAATGGATCCATGTTGATGATGGATAACCTTCAAGTACCTTGAAAATTGCCCCGCCTGGGCTTGGCACGAACACAAGTGTGGTAAAGTTTGTAGTGACTAGGCAGTCTATATATTCATGTGATATTAGTGCAAAATGTACAACAGAATAGTTATATTGACATTTTCTGTTAGATTAAATAAAGTTGGGTTCTTACTATGTGGATGGTCAATCTCAACCGCCGTGGCAGTCAAAATGCGACGCGTTAACTCTGCTTGATCTTGCATGTACTGTCTCACTCTATGGTCAAATATTCTTAAAAAATATATCCTACGGCTGCAAAGTAGAGTCATATACATAGCTTAAATAATCAGAATTTTTTTTAAAGAACCTTTTAAAAAGCAACCAGTCGTATAGAGAAAGAAATGCCTCACACCAAATTTGGAAGTGTATTGTTACAATGTCAGGTCTAAGTGAAGATGACAGAGGATTCAACTACATTGCTATCTGCAGGAACATATGGATAGATGATTGATAATCCACTTATATAAATTCATCCTCTGTCCAGTGAGACTGGATGCGTATCTTCTTCAGAACTTCACATTTCAAGTAAATAAATTAGTGTGCTTGCTCAATGTAGTCTAGGACATTTCTCCTGGTTACATGAAAATGACAGCCTACAAGACTGTTTACATGCCTTAAACCTATGAAAAACAACCTTATTAATAGTTTGGCCATGTGGTGTCAGTACATGGGACGGCTCAAGTGACAGCAACCCAGCCATCAGTTGTGATCATAACACATAAACCGACATTCTTTCGCTAATGCACGTAGTTGAAAACATCCCTATCTCCCATCCTTCATGGATAAGTCTGAATGCTACTACCTTTTTTCTTTGATTCTTCATAGAAGTGGTCGACCTGTACATCTATTTTTCCATAGTTTTGGTTTTATAACAAGCTTAATTCTACAACCCAGAATTGGAGCAAGAGCAGTAAATACCGAGTTGGAGTCTAGAAATTAACAGATGATCAGTAGAAACATCCCAGCTTTTTTATTCCGTCAAAGAGAAGTTCACAACTAATTAACAAATGATGAAAGAGAAGCCATGAGCATCACATCTCTAAATAAACATCACATGCACCCCACTCTTGCACCCAGCTGGATTAAAGTTGCAACAAATGAGCTTTTTACTGCAGATCACATCCACCAATTGTAGAGCTTTTACCATGCCCAGAAAAGTAAAACATAACATCAAACAATAAACTGTTACCTTGCGTCGATGAGTGCAATCTGCCTTATACCCAAAGGCCAGAGCATCTCTTTGTGAGCCGGACCAACGGTGGACAGAACCGTAGCAACATCTTAAAGAACCAAATTTAAAAATTAGAATTAATGCAGGAAATATGGCCTTCTCATCTATGAAAAGAGCTCTTACCGATACATGTCCCGTTGGGATGGTTAAACGCCTTATCAAACAACATGATCAGCCCGACCATGATGATAGCTACGCAGAAAACAAAACAGACATTGTTATCCCTGATACATGATAAGGAAGATTATAGTACATGCGCTTAAAAGTTTCTCATAACAAGTTTCTCACCTGTTGTGACTCCGGCAACTGAAGAGAAGATGACCGAGAGAATAGGTAGATTTGAAAAGTCTTCTACGAGATTATCTTCCTGGCGCGTAAAGCCTCCAAAGAGGCTTAAATAGGATCGCTGCGCGTGAGCCAGGAGACGTACGAGGATATGCAACAACAATTCGCAACAAATGCTGATCTGCGGAATTTTTATTGTTATTAATTTAATTTTTTTTTAATTTACAAAATTAATTTTTGATTTGGATCAATTGTAGAAATAGCCTCTTGCCGCCCTAGGCCACGGCGGTTTTTAAAAACCGCCGTGGCCCAGGGTGGCGAATGGCATCCCCGTCAGGCGCGGCTAACGGCGCCGGCCGCCGTTAGCCCGGGGAGGCCACGTGGCCTTGCGTCCGCACAGGGATCGGACCGTCCGAATCCCCGGATTGGACCGTCCGATTAGATATCGGACCGTCCGAATCGTCCGATCGGACCATTGCCCTTCGAATCGAACCGTTGATCGGACTGACCATTGCCCAAGATCAGACCATCCGCCTAGGAATCGGGCCATCGGAATGCACATGATCGGACCGTTGCCTCTGGATTGGACCGTTGATCGGACTGACCGTTGCCTCAGATCGGACCGTCCGTCTAGGGATCGGACCGTTGCCCCCTCCCGATCGGACCATTGCCCAGCCCAGGCCTCGGCCCCCTGGAGCCAATTGCAAATTACCAAATTTGAAAATTTTGTTGCTCATTTTTAACCCCAAAATTTTTGAAAATTTATTTATCAAAATTAAATTCTTAAATTCTATTTATTGTGCTATTGCATTTATTGGGTCGATGTTTAAAAAAAAACCAAATATTATAGATTGTTCAAACTGAGGATATTTCCGGATCGCTACTCGCATTCCACTCGTCGTATGTCTGGATCGGCACTCGCAATCCACTCCTCCCCGTCTTTCACCTACACGCTTCACAAAATTTAGTTTTAATCATGATTTAGGGTATGTTTTTTAAAGGTTTTTTTAATAATCCGACGATCGTGGGCGTTGGTTTGTAAAATCGTGCTGATCATTTTTTCAAGTTTATTTTCGGTAAAACTTAATTAATGACATGGTAATAGGCCGGTCCGTTTTACGTGAGGGGCTTAGGACCCCAGGCGAACAGAATGTTAGGGCCTATGAATTTTTTTCCCAAATTTTTGCGCAATGTACGTACTGAATAATTTTTAATTTGACATTGGAAGACGATATATTCTATTATTCGTCATCCACTCGGTCGATACTTAACGCAGTGCACGTACAATAGCATAGTGATATTAGCTAGATGCGAGCCGTTCGTATTGCGGCATGATGAATGCGACACCCATAGTACGAAATACAACAAGGGAGACTACATTGTTAGCAGTACAATGTATCCGAAGGATGGGATCGAGTCTACAGGGGGTGAATATGGACATGACAAATTTAAACAAGTAATGCGAGTCCTATAAATAAATAAATACAACAATAGCCCGTAGGTCATACGCCTCCTCGTCCTCCTAGGTTGCGCTCGCACGTGCCCGCGCGAGTACGTCAGGCGGTCCGCCGGTACCCCATGGGTGGCTCGGACCGCCTGAGTAGCAGGGGAAGCACCGGCGTCGTGCGGCTGTGTGTGCGGTGCACCTCTGAGCTGTGACAACCCGATCACGTCCTGCTCCGGAAGGAGGTCGTCCTCGGTAGAGATCCAAGCAGAGGTGCTCGGGGCAGATCCTCGCCCAGTGTCCCCCAGGTGGTGGTGAGATCCGCCGCGTGGGTCTGGTAAAGAAAAGCTCGCGTCAGCCACATAAAAAGTGCAGTTAGTTATGGAGAATAGGTTCAATCCTGACGTACCTGACAATCCTCGCCCGATCGTGGAGGCTGCCGACCTCGATCCTCCGACGGTACCAGAAGGACCTGCTCCCCACGACGTACTGGCCCCTGCAGAACCCGCCGCTCCTGCCGATGTCCCTTCACCATGGGGACCTCGCATATGTATCTGCATCGGTGGGACTGCATCGGAACGGCGACAAGTCAGAGCACGGACGACCGAGCGCATCGTGTTGCCCAGCCGGTCGAACGTGATCGTCTGCTCCTGCTGCGTGAGAGGGATGCCAGCCTGTAGGCGCTGGCGCAGTAGGTCCAGCTCCGTGTGGACCTGCCTAGCATCGTCCGCCTGTTCAGCAGGACATGCGTGGTTAGTTGCGCGTGGTACCTACCATTGAAAATAGTATGAAAACCATTGACTCACCGCGCGGAAGTAGTCCTGGTCGCGGTGTGTCGGGTATGCGTCTCGCACCCCCGCGACGTGCGCCTGTGGAGCCTCGGGAGTGTATGTCACCCGTAGTCTGGTACGGGCCTGGTACCAGGAAAGGTACTGCTCGTACCTGGCGGCTATGTAGGGGTGTAGCTCCGTGATGACGTCCTCCGTGGCTATGAGCCAGTCGTTGATGTAGTCGACGACGGTGGGTCTCCACAGCCTACCGGCGGCCTGGCCACGCCGACTTAACCTGCAGAGCACAACCGATGACACAATGCATAACAATACGGAATATTCATTTCCACATATACCTGTGAACGTCTTGCGGTACGCCCCTGCGTTGTTGATGGCTGAAGGTCTGTCGCATACCGAACTGCCGCATCACACTCTGCGGGCAATGCGGCTCGACAGAAATGTCGAACAGCATCGGCGTCATCGTCAGCCAATACGCCTGGTCCCTGGTGCAAAGGGACGACAGCCCGTGCGGTGCACGCGCGTGCCTCGCCTCGGCGTTGTACGGCTCCTAGACAACGTCGTCGTCCGTGATCCTGTCGAACTCCATGACGAAGTCTGGGTACGACTTCTGCACCTGCACGTGAGCGTACCGACGCTACAAACAGGATAAGAGTTCTCGTTAGTCCAAGTAACATAAAAAACCGAGACGGTTCTAACACCGAACATACCTCACGACGACACCACACCGTCCCCATCGTCGGATAGTCCTCTGGTGGGACACCCACATACAGGCTCGCCTCGTACGGACTGTGGTCCACAACGGGGCGGCCGATCGCGAACCGCTCTGCCGCTCAGAGCTGTAGGAGGAGTGGACAACCCGTGAAGACCGCTTTTGGCTCGGTCTTCCTGCAGCCGTCGCACAGACCCCTGTACGTGGCGGCAAGGACTGCCGATCCCCAACTGTATTGGGGAACAGCACCGTCCTCGGCGTCGGCTATCTCCCTCGCGTAAGGGATCAAGCCCTTGTCGACTGCGTGGCCGTGCAAGTTGGTGAACATCACCCACCCGAACACCCACAACAGGTACGCCTCCAGGCTCCTCTGCAGTGAGTACGCGTCGGCCTCCGGGTCTAGCTGATCAGACTGTGGTAACATATAAGGAAGTTGACACTGTAATTCTAGTACGGACTGAAGGACGAACATAAAACAAGAAAACATTCTTACCGTGTAGCTCAATACCCAAGCCTGAGGGGGGCCCGCATGCGTGTATGGGGAGATGTTGCCGACGAGGGGAAGCCCCGGAGCACGGTGAACCGGGGCGAACCGCTGCAGGATGTCCTCTCGCCACGCCTGCAGCCCGTCAACTGGGCCCACCGCATCACTGGCTAGAGGCAGCCCAAGGAGGAGGCTGACGTCCTGTAGCGTGGGGGCCATCTCACCGCATGGGAGGTGGAAGGTGTGCGTCTCCGGTCTCCACTGGTCCACAAGAGCTGTGATCAGCGACCGGTCGATACCCCACTTCTTCGCTGGGTCAGTCGGGTCCGCTGCGGCTGCTACCAGCCTACACAGCGGAAGAAGGCCTGCCTCCCGCAACCTGACAATCAAAACAAAGCAAGTTAGTAAGTTGACATATACAGATTCACAGTACAATGTTCGTACGTACCTAGTCGTGAACCTGTCGTCCACGGGAAGGAGTCGCCTAGAAGGTCGAGGACGTAAGGTACCGAGCTCGAGCTTCTACACCGCCGAGAGAAACGACCAATGGGACTGATCGGTGGCGTGATCCAGCAGCTCAGGCGTCTGGTAGTCCATACCTGCAAGGAAAAAGAAGCGGAACGGATTAGCTCAATTAAACATAGTGCATTATAGTCAGAAAATTAACAGACAGCAAAGTAACTTTAAAAGACCCACACTAAAACGAAAATCAGATAGCAGTACATGCATATTGGTACACATTACCCGAAGGTGCACGAGGAAGCCTGCGATGACGCTGCCTATCAGTGGTGCCTTCCCCAGTTGGCCGCCTTCCATAGGTGCCTGATCCCCTCTAAGACAACGAGTCCGGAGAAGTCCTCGTTGTCCCATTCTGCCGGGTATACATCGTTCTCCGAAGAATCATCATCCTCCATATGCTCAGGTTCTGAGTCTTCAATTTCCATCTCCTGTACTAGACCTGGGTGTCTCTCCCCTTCATTTGCAAATCCCCCCGGTCCCATGTCTTCTTGCCCTCCTTCCTCTCCGGCACCCTCCTCTTCTGCCTCATTTTGGTCCCCTGTTTCATCGGGCCCTTCCGCTGTACTCGGACTAGCCTGATTAATGCTGACCACGTCATGCACTACCACTAGGATGCTCTGTAACAGCCCTAGGCTCATAACCAGGTTTTTAGAAGTGCATTTGTTGTCCTTTAGACTTCATATTTACTATATTGCATTTTGATCATATGCGATAACAAAATTAACTCTAATCGGAAAAATTGGAACCACTTCTTTTTGAGCAATAGCTTGAACAGAAGTATACATGTTTAATGTTTTATTAAAATATTAGTTTATTTGTCATCGCTAAATATAAATTTTGTGGAATTTTTTACTCTCTGTTTTGGCCTCCTAAAAATTAAAACCAACTTTCAGTCTAACAAATTTCATCTTTTCACCAGATTTAAAATACTTGGAATTTATGTGTGAAACCTTGAAAAATGGAACCTATAAACCAACACCTATCACCACACCAAATTCCTGAATTATTGAACAAGTGTTACCTAGTCAAATTGAATTTACCAAGAGAGGGAAAGAAAATAAATCCTGGAAATTGCAAGAATGAATCTATACTCAGTTTTTCACCCACCTATCTCACCCTCATAGACAACAACGGCTTGGGCCCATTTGTCACTGACCTTGGGTGCCTCCTTAGCCCCACAACACACCCATGGGCGTGCTCCCACCTCAGGACTTAAGGGGGGGGGGGGGGCAGAGAAAACCCCTTCTTCTTCCTACCTTTTCATCTTCACTGCTTGTTCTTTCTTTTCTTCCTCAAGCTGAGCTATCATCTCACTTCTCCTCCCCAAATCCCATCCAATAGCCCAAGATCAATCCCTGCATGTTAGACCACAACAATCCCCATCATCCAAGCTTTCCATCCATCCCAACATCTTGCACATGCATGGAGAGTTGAGAGAGATCGAGATGGAATAAGAGAGTGGTGGTTTCAGCCTGCAGGGCAGCAGCAGCAGTATTTTGTTTTCCTCCATTTGGTGAGCTTCCTTTTCATCCATGGTGCCTCTTTTGAATTCCCTCCATGTTGAACATCTATAGCAACATTCTATAGGTTGTCCACTCCATTGCTGCAGCTAGAAGGTGGCTGCAACTCACCCCGAGTTCATCTCTTTTGATTTCGGTTGAAGCAGCCCTTGGCAACGTCTCTTGACATCAGCCCGAGGCCCTGCTCCGTCTCTTGCCATCAGCCCGAGGCCTTAGCATCGCACGACCCTACGTCCAGGTTGCTGCCATGTGAGCGAAGTCCGGTGGAAGTTGGAGAATAGGGGAGTGAAAATAGAAATCGATTTCTGAGATAGCTTTTGAGCTGATAGAGGTATGAACTTTAAAAATCCGTAACTAATCCATATAAACTCCGAATTCAGTGAACCAAATTCCTATAGATTCATAAAACAGAGCTCTTCAATGTTGTAAAATAAAAATGACCAACTTTTGTACTGATTTTCCCAGTAAAAATATAAATAGCTATATGTATCCCCTTGCGTGGTCTAGCTCTTAATAAATTCGTAAGAAATTGTTGGTAAAAGCTAAAATTGTGAAACCATTTTGTTGAGCTTATATTTTAGTACTCTTGCTGTTGTGGTGTTGTTTTTGACAAAAATACCTCTTAAATCTTGTTTAGGAGTTTATTTAGCATTCCTATGTTTTTAACTTGTAAAACCCATATATAAATAATGGCAACACATATAGCTGTGAAATAATTTTTCATAGGACCTGTGAATGATGTACTTCCCACTAAAAATAATCATACTTGTAAAAACTTGGTTTGAGTTGCAAGTTGCTTGTAATGCTTTAAAGTAGACTTAATTATTTGCAGAACTGCCATTTTCAGCACCTGAGAGCTTGTCATTTTCATATCTCCCAAACCATAAGTGATAATCTGGTGATTCTTTCACCTAAATTCAAGTTAAAATATGATCTACCCACTGTAATTATTTCATAATTTATTGATCATTTTGCATGTGCATGTTTATTTGGCTCTTATTCGCATATTGCTTCTTTTCGATAGATTGGAGATTCCGGAGAGTAACGAGCCATATCCAGAGGAGGATAGTGACTACCCTCAGCAGCAAGGCAAGCACCTAAGCATATAGGACCTATGCTTTCTCTAAAAATGATTTGGTTGCAATCTATACGTATATATATGCATGCATTGCCTAGATATTAATATTGTCGGTTTGTGGTGTATGGGTAGAACCTATTTATGCATTCAGTTCTTGTGATATTGCTGTCCTTATACCCTATTACCACTGGTTGGGATTACTTGGGATGTCTTATTCATTAATGCTTAGCCATGCTTAGTGCTAATAGAACTATAGGGATGGACAGTGCTATTAATTGTGGTATATAGATAACTTACATTATTGGGCATAAAACTTGAGCACTTACACTAAATAATGGTTGATAAAATATGTTGGACTTGGACGGGTGATAGGGCGATGATGGGAGGTTGGTTTCCCCTGATGCAAGTAGCCCCGTCTAGGTCGTTAAGGACTGAGCTTTTTGACATCTAATCAAGCACCCTACGTACTTACCACATGCCTTATTTGGGACCGGCTTGTTCTTACTAGTTCTACTGTGATCATTTATACCACGTTGGAGAGTCGTGAGGCAGGTAGCCTTTGGAGGGCCTCGGGTGCCTAGGTTTGGCCGGGGGTGCCTCCCGCGTGGCGCGCCCGCCTTGGTCACATCACGCACGCACGTGACTGAGTCGTCGGGAACCCCAGCGTGGTATAGGTGGTTGGGGTGGGGCTAAGAAAGGGCATGTAATGAGCTTGAATCACTTGTGTACTGCACTCGACGGGGTGTGTAGCATTTGATGCTTGTTCATTTCGTGTGGGTCCAGTTGTACACCTCTGATCAGGGTATAGTCTATTCGAATAGCCGCGTCCTCGGTTATGGACAATGCTTGATGTGTTAGTCAGTTATGTTAGCATCAAATGTGGATTATTATGGATGGGATTATGTTTGATGGTGGGGTTGGCATGTTGTGCCATGTTGGTATGGACTTTGGTAGTCCATGGTTGATGATGAGGGCGCCGTTTGGGCTCATTTGCTTATACATTTCAGAATTATATACTTGCTGTCCATAAATCAAAATGATGCTAGATTTGCTCGTCCTTGCTTATTTTACTCATTAATTGCTCAATAAAATTAGCTTTATGCAAATGTTGAACCTAGAGACCCTCTATAGGCTAGAAAGCTTGCATACTTCTCTCTCCCTTATGTGTATATAATTTTGGGTAAGACTTGCGAGTACAATCTTGTACTTAACCCGGCGCCGCTGTTTCAGGTGAGGATACCGGTTATGAGTTATGCTTCTTGTGTGGTCATTGCTCTGCCGAGGGCGGCAAGGGTGATGAGTGATCTCTTGCAGCTTGGCTCTTGCCCGGTTGGTTCGCCCTAGTGGGGTTGTGGCACCACCGGTTTTTATCTTTTGCTTATGAGCTCTATCTGAGACTTTCGCTGCTATATTTATGTGTTGTATGTTGGGACCTCGGACCCTATTATGTATCATGTACCTCGCTGCACTTTATCCCTATTATGGTACTTGCTATGTTTATTAATCGCTTGCGATGAAAGTGTGAGGCTAGTCGCATTCCTGGGAACTAGCTAAGCACGAGTATGAATTTTGATCAATTGAGATGTTGTAGAGCTCTCGCAATTTGAGTCTAGTCTCCTGAGATGTGTAGCACATCTGGTCGCCGCCTTCGTGTGGTTTGACGAGCATGTCTTAGGCTGAAGTTGACTGGCATGCGGAGTCCGAACAATATCTCCTTTGCTCATTGTTCGGCATTATGGATTTTATACCGAATGTTGTAAATTTTGTGATCATGGGCACATTGAGGTATGAGTGGCTATTTATGCGTGTATGGATCCCACTCATCCAAAATTATGTGGTGGTCACAAAATGCATTGGACGGTATAATTTCCGGGTGCCCACATGCTCGATGCCCATCCTCGCTGCAGTGCACTCTCCACAAAAAATACCCAGCTGGCCGTCGAATCTACTGGCATCAATTCCCACCAAAAACCTTCCACAGCCCAGCTAACCAGTGCGTACACCGTAATTGCATTTACTTGAGGATCTACTCCGAATCCCCTCATTAACTAATTGTAAACTCCAGGAAAACTTCTCTCAGTTGGAGCTATAATTCCCTTTTGTGCTACGTTGAACTCCGATAAATCTACCCCATATTGTCCTTCTCTGACATTTCCTTCACCGTGGTATATCGCGAATACAACTCTATTTGCCATTTCTGTTCACAAAAAAGATTTTATTAATCTTTACTAATCAATATTCGTTCCATAAAAAGGCTATACGTATGAGTCAAACCATTACCGTTTCTATATTTTACAAACTAACCCAGCGGCGCTAATAAAGTTATACGCTAGGTTTATCTAACGTGTCAAAATAACGTATACCAACGATGGCCATGGCGGAGCATATTTATTTCTAAAATATCTACAATTTACTACATGTCCGCTATGTTTTTCTAGTACGGTCAAATAAATTTAACACTAACGATGGTTATGCCAAACCGCTAATATTTTCATACTATGTCAGGTATTACATTACGCGTCTAGTACTAATTAACACTTATCTAAAAATTGACTACATAACAGAGGAAGAGCAAAAAAATACCTGGATTCGGCTTAAAAATCTGTGAGGGCTTCGCCGCTGTACTGCTCCTCCTTTCCCTCAGCTCTATTGGACGAACGCTGGAGGCGGAAGGAAGAAATGATGCGCCGGCAAGTGCGTGAATGGATTTTATACGGAAGGGCTAAAAACCGCCGTCCCCCAGGGCGGCGATTGGCTATAAACCGCCCTAGGGGACGGCGGCGAATGCAATGCAAAATTGCATTCGCCGCCGTCCCCCAGGGCGGCAAGGCCACGTGGCCTCCCCGGGCTAACGGCGGCCGGCGCCGTTAGCCGCACCTGACGGGGATGCCATTCGCCGCCCTGGGCCACGACGGTTTTTAAAAACCGCCGTGGCCCAGGGCGGCAAGAGGCTATTTCTGCAATTGACCCAAATCAAAAATTAGTTTTGTAAATTAAAAAAAAATTAAATTAGTAACAGTAAAAATTCCTGATCTGCGCTTATGTGTCCAACGTGAGTTTGTTACCCCCGCGCTTCTCGGTCTAGCGGACTGTTTGGGCCAAACATAAACGCGGCTGGTCATAGCCATGCATTGAGCCAGATGCAACGGGCTGAGCTAAGGTCCACGTTCAGCCCATGCAACCATCGACCTAGCCAGCCCATTGGAGATCCCCCTCCCCCCGAGTTTTTACGGTTACTAATTTAATTTTTTTTTAATTTACAAAACTAATTTTTGATTTGGTCTTTTTGCAGAAGTAGTCTCTTGCCGCCATGGGCCAGGGCGGTGTTTAAAAACCGCCATGGCCTAGGGCGGCGAATGGCCTGGGCCCACGGCGCCGTGATGGCGGCCCACGGCGTCAGCCGGCCGGGGGCCACTTGGCATTGCCGCCCTGGGCCATGGCGGCGAATGGCCCTGGGGCGAGAGCAAAAATACCCGTGCCTCTTCCTCCCTGCGCGCCCGTGCCCGTGTCCGTGCCCGTCCCCGCGCCCGTCCCCGCGTCCGCGCCTGCACCCCGCGCCCGCGCCGCGCCCGCGCTCGTCTCCCGCTCGCTCTCTCCCCAACACCGCATTGAACCCCTCACTTCTTGCGGTAGTTTGGAGGAAAGGGAAAAATGAGTGCATAAAGTATGTTGGGACCCAACAATCCCTCATCTCCCATAGGTGTTGGAAATGCTCATTGTGCCCAAGATGATGTGTCGATAACATTGCATTCCATTTACCCACAAACTCCTTCACCGTCAAACTGTTGTCAAGGCAGTCATTGAAAGCATCACAAAGCTCTTTGTTGTTACTTAGTAGATTACCAATTTTCTTCTGAACATTTTGCATTATGTACCAACAATAGTTTCTATGAGTAGCACTAGGAAAAACTATCTCTATTGCTGCCTTCATTGCAATATCTTGATCAGTAATTATGTTAACAGGCTCTACACCTTCCATAGCCTCAAGAAATGCTTGAAACAGCTAAATAAAGGATTCCATCTTTTCATTTCTCAGGAAACCACACCCCATCTGAAATGTCACAAAACATAATTATGATGAGTAACTACATTTTTTTCAAAAAGTAAAACATATATACAAATGTAACTTAAGAGCATTCAAGAAGTAACTTAGTAGTTTTTGCAGAAGTATTTTCCATCTTTTTTGTGATTTTTGTCAAAACAATGTATAAAAAATGAAAACTATAGTTGCACTTCCTTTTTCTGGCACAAATCACTATGCATGTCATATATTCAATCAACTATATAATGAATAAAGTGCATCTCTTCTTACATATTTTTTTATTGGGCACGCAAGAAGTAACTCATTAGGTTTGTAGAATGTAACTTAATATATGACTGAAAGTAACTACAATGGGAAATAAATGTAACTTCACTCTCAATCACAAGTACCTACTGTGGAGGTAAGATAATAAGTGCTTCTATAAAAGTGAAACCAGATTTTAAGTACCTGAATAGATTGCCCATGCCTATTTATGCCAATGAAAGGTGCACAAGGCATGTTATACATGTTGGTCATGTAGGTGCAATCAAAAGAGATGCTGTCCTTGTACTCTTTGTAAGCATTTCTAGCTGCTCCATCTACCCAAAATAGGTTCTGCACCCTATTATCTCTGTCAAGCTGTATCTTGTAGAAGAAAATTGGGTCATCCATTTTGATTTTCTCAAAATGTGCAATTGTCTTGGCTAGATCTCTACATCTGTACTTGCTGCCCAGTTTTAACTTATATTGCTGATGTCCTTTGTCGTGTATGGCACATTTCTGGCCCCACCATACAATTTTGCCATTAATTGCATAACTCGCCCGGATGAGACATTCACACCATGAAACATTTTGATAAAATCCTTCTCTTCTTTTGGTATCATCCTATGTGATCTCAGGAACTTTTTGAGGGAAAACTTATGAACCAGTGGATGGTTGTGTTCTTCAATAAACTGAATTACTTCCCACATTTCACCCATTCGCTTCATTGTCATCCGTGCTTTGCAGCTAGTTCTTTTAGTCCTACTTCTTCTTCTTTGCTTAGGGGGAGGCACTTTATTGTTGTTTGCTGTGCTTGGTCCATATTTGTTGCAAACAAACATAGCCTTGTCACATTGCCCATCTTTGGCTGATTTTCTCGATGTGCTGACTTTGATCGAGAAACCTACGCGCTTGGCATACTTGTTGTAGTGACTTTTTTGCTTCCTCCTCTGTATTAAATGACATCATGGGATACGGTACTTCAGGAGTACATAAAAAATTCTGCAATTGTGCTTCGGAATCATCATCATTAGATTCCTCACTTGAAAGCGTGTTCTCACTAGCATTTGTTGCACCAGTTTCATGTCCAGTGTGCATGGTGTTGTCTGTATGGGTAGATACTTCCGGAGCCAATGGTGTGTCAATATGGGGGACAAGGTCAGTAATAGGAATATTTCTTGAGACACCACCATCATTCACATCACAAGCACGGTATATATCTATAATGTCAAAATTATCATCCAAATTCGCCTGGGGAATATCAATCATGCCATTATTTGAATGTATTGGGAAATAAGGCCAATTTGTGTTTTCAACAAGTGAAGCGTCTTCAAATTGAAATGCATTTTGATTGACATTTTCATCACAATCAAATTGGGGGAGCTTGTTGAGGTCAAACATTGGATCTGGTTCCATATCTGCATTCATTTATAGGACATTGCAAAATTAGTTCATATCCACAGGCTGTAGAAACTTATTTCTGTATAATTTTAAAGATGTAACTTATATATCATGACAATGTAGATACTATATACCATAGATGTAACTTTTAGTACAGAATTACATCTATTGTACCTTCATGAGATCAACTTATGCAGCAACTTTACTGAGTTTTTTTAGATATTTCTGTTTATAAGGTGCATATTGACAATTACTTATGCCAATTTTTTTCCTTTTTATGCAGCATCGGACAAGGAGTAGAAGGAACATTTAGGGACACACAATGTCACATAAAGGTACAAAATGCACTTATTTTCATATGATGATCACAATACATACTGTCATAACAAAATATGTACATAATGTATTTTCAGGGAAGTAGATTTAATAACTCTTTTTGAAATAACTTTTACCTTTTTTTCCTGAGAGCAACTATGTGTAAATGTTTTTGTGTACCTATTTTTTTTGGGATGTTACTTTAATACTTGCTAAAAGTAACTACGTTATTTTTGGAAGTAACTTACAGTCCTCTAGGAAGTAACTTTTTTCTGATTTTCCACATACGTTTCTAAGATTTACCTTCTTTTTCCTTAGTAGCTATGCATTTTTTCTTATTTTTTGTTTGTACTTTGTGATGCAGTATCAGAAGAGAAGATGATGAGGGGGGGTGGGGGGGTGATTGTCATGCTTTTGGTTCAGATTTCTAGGAGGTACAGAGGAAGAAAAGGAACATGTAGCTTAGTTGGAAGGAAAAACTAAGGCAAATGTTTGTGTAAAATTCTGGGATGTAAATATACCTGGATCTGCCCTCTCTCTTTTTTGGAGAACTTTGACCTAACCAGGTTTAATCTCTCAATTTTCTCCATTGGATTTTCCTTCGCTCCTCTTCTTCTTCTCTTTCTCTTCTCTTCCTTGGCCTCTCTGCTCTTGCTCCTCCCCGATTCTTCTTTTTTTTCTTTTGTTTTCTGGATTTTTTTCGGGATCTCCCCTCCTATCAATGGCGGCGCATGACGCCGTGCTTGTCGCGGGGGTGGGGCGAGCTAGGGTTGAGGCAGGTCTTGATGCTGGTGGGCGCGGGGTGGGCCCCACCAGCGTGGGCCGTGTGAGGCCCACTTTTTTTTGCAAGGCACGCGGATTAGGTGTTCTGCGCGTGGGGGTGGCCGGTGCGTGCAGTGCTTTTTCTTTTCTGGGTACGCGCACCGGTTAGCTCTAACGGGCTGCTGCACATGGTGTAGCCGCGTCCAAAAACAAACCTGTGAGCAAGGGGTCAGCTGTCAGTACACTTGGACGCTCATTTTCTACAAAATACATGAATAATGCTAGACAGCTTTTAGGTTTCAAAGAGACTGTCAAGATGCATGCAGAAGTCCATAGTTTGTTTTACACCGAAGAATTTATGTGTTTCAGTTTGGAAACGCACAAGTATTTAGCTACAAAATTGCTTCCTGTTAGTGATGTCCTCCAATCCAGGCAAATTAAGATACCAAACCATCAATGTTTCATTCATGAATGTTTCTAAAGTACAGATATTATCCTCCAACTGATAAGAATGCCCAGGAATTTGAGAGTTGATGCATGCTACGATGACTATCCAAGAAAAATTGAAATAGCTGGAGCAAGTGCATACATTGGAGATAACCACCTAAAGGGATGTTTAGTCCTGTCCAAGAAATGACAAAAAAAAAATCTTAGATTAGATAGCCAATATCTATACTACTTAAAAAGAATGGACTGTAACCAAGCATGATGCGGCAGGTTTATAGGGTAGATATACCTCGTCTATATAGTGAGGACCTCCCTATACACAATATTTTTTGTGTATGTTACCGTCTATGTGGACCGTTTCTTATTTTTCTTCTCCTTGTCCAGAATAGAGAAAACCTTGATGTTTGTTCTAGCGGTTGCTCTAAACAACGCGACATAGAGCTGGCCATGAGAGAACACTGGCTCCGGTAGGTAGACGCCTGTATTCGGAATGGTCTGTCCCTGTGCCTTGTTGTTGTCAATAAGACATCAGTCTAACCGGAAACGGCTTCCTCTTAAAATGAAATGGGAACGTCTTGTCATTTGAAGGGCATATTATGAAGTTAAATTACTGTTACCTAGAAAGCTCTCGGCATCGTGGTTGTCCTCCTCCTCATCGTTGCAATAAAAACGTACCAGATTCATGGATTGGGCTCTGGGTATTTTGGTTTCCACTTGTTAGGATTGGATCATAATGAGTTTCACTTCCTATTGAAACATAGCCATTAATCTATAGTACTCAAATTAATAAATGTTAACAACATTATACTCCCTTTGGACACAAATTGTTGACTAACTGCATAAGTTTCAGTATATTTTTCAAAAAGTTTAGCATCAGTTTTATATTGGTATTAAAATAGGTTTGTTCCCGTGCGTTGCCTAGGAAATTAGTAAGAACAACTAACAACAATGAATGAACACAAAATCCCATTCATCACGTCAAAAAATGTGAATGTACTTGAATTTTCAGCTACGAAATCAGCTCTCTTCTTCTCTTGTGTTGTTCCTTGAATTATGCAGCTCATTGGGACTTTGGTGGCTTCCATATTACCATAATGAGCTACATTGTTGATCATTGTAAATGGAAGACATCTAGGTGTGACCATGGGTTGGCGAGCTCCACTTCCTGTTGGAATATAGAACCATTAACTTCAAAATAGTGCGGCCGTGTTATTGTTCATCCAAAGTGTACATAAAAATAGTCATTACCTGGTACATTTGTAGTAGCGGACTCTAATAATGTATACTTCTTACTCTTCTCCACTGTAGAATAATCATTCACTTACCATTAGCACCTCCTTAAATCATCAACACTTATATTTGTAATATCGTCAAGTGGATCTGTTCACATGCAAATATATTTAAAAATTGTTTGGCATAATTGGCCGAAGCTATTTTTAGTTGTGAACACTCAACCTGAAAGGAATGAGGCCACAGGAGTAGACAATTTCAACGTGGTAGCATGGGATCCAACCGCTGAAAAGAGCTTAATTAACCGTATAAGATGGGTCTTCGGTTCATACTATTTTCATTTGCATCTAATAACCATAGACTAGTTGATTAGTTACATGCTATATTAGTATTAGCGGGCTGATTTAAACCTTGAGTTTCCTCCTTCCTCTGTTTCTTGTACTCACAGGCCTTCTTATTTCTAGCTTCCTTTTGCTCTACGCTCAATGATGCGTACCTCTCTCTAGCATACTTCCTTTTTAATTTAGCCACAGTGAGGTTCGAAAAATCTTCATGCGGAGCTGTGCACATATGCACATTACATTTAATCTAGAAGGGTTCTGAAGAAGCAAACATGGATGTAACACCATTACCAAGAGCTCTATCATGAGTTTAGGTTTACATCTATGCATAGATATATATTACCAATAGGCATGGTACTTGGCCTAGGTGTAATGTAGGACAGATCGTGGTTACCTGTAAATGGATGACGCGTAGGCATCATCACAGAATTCGTACTTTAATTGCCTGTACAACAAGATTATATTCAGCACATTGGTGTTGGAGGAGACACATCTATATTAAACTAAAAAACACAAACACTCTGACAGGGCTACTACTTACAACTATAGTTGGCCAGATGGGCCAGGCCCATTGGGCGGCCCGAGGCACAGCCCGAAAAAGCCTGGTCCGAACACGGCACGGCCCGATGTGAATAGTGCCATGCCGGCCCAGCCCTATCCATCGGATAGTGCCTGGGCCACCAATCCGGCCCATAGTGCCGGCCCGGGCACGGCACGATTTTTGGGCCGGCACGATGGTGGCCCGGCTCCCTAGCCTGGCCTGCCTAGCCGTTGGCCGGCCTGCCAACGGCCCTGGCCTACTAGCCATTGGAGGCCGGGGGGGGGGGGTGGGACTATATAAGCCGGCGCCACCGGTTCCCCGCTCCTGAGTCCCGACCCCCAAACCCTAGCGTCGCCTCGCCTCCTCGCTCGCTCTGCCGCTCACCGCTCTAGATCCAGAGCTCCTCCCGTCTTCTCCATCTCCGGCGGCGGCTCTCCGCCTCTGCGCCGCTGTCGGCCGGCACGGCACACTCCACCAGAGCTCCTCTCATCTTCTCCCTCTCTACTTCCTCTCCTCCTCTCCTAATCTCTGTTGAACAGATCCTCGAATCCGTCCCTAATCCCTAGTCTCCATCTCATCATCTCCTAGATCCGTGACTCGTCGACCTCGCCGGCGCTTCTGGTGCTCCGGTTTCGCAAGTAAGTGTTCGGACCCTAAACCCTAACCCTAGATCTGTTCATGTGTTCTTCTGTTCATGAGTTCTTGCTCTTCCTGACTTCCTCTCTTTCTTCTTCTTGTTTGCGTAGCCGTTGAGGAACCAGAGGGCCAGGCCGGAGCCGTTGTTCGTCCACCTCGCGCAGCCATTGAGGAACCAGAGGACCCCCTCTGGTGCTCCGGTTCCACGATGGACGGGCTCGAGCAGGACGGCGCCGACGAGTACCAAGGGCACTCCATCAACGATGATCTTCGGATGATGGGCCAGACTGGAGATGATGAGAGTGACCATGGCGATGGACGGGATGAGTTGTTCGGTCGCAGCGCAGCCGATCCCATTGACGTTGTTGGTGATGATGGGGCTGGTGCTGCAACTGCTGCTGCGGCGGCCGATCCAGAGACTGTGAGCACGGGGGGCAACAAGAGGACCCGTCCATCCACCTCTGAAGCCTAGAATGATTTCGAGAAGATCTTCAAGGTAATCAACGGTAAGAAAGTAAGGGTTGGTGCCAAGTGCATTCATTGTGGCAATCAGTACTCTGCCTTATCCTCTAGTGGCACTGGCCATCTCTTGCGGCATGTTGATAAATGCCAAGCGAGAAAGGAAAAGTCTCGCGTGTCTCAGTCTTTGCTTAAGTTCGATTCAGATGGTAATGTTCGTCACTGGGAGTACAGTCCTGCCGTTGCACGTACAAAGCTTTGTCGTTTGATTGCTAGACTAGATCTTCCTCTCTGTTTTGGTGAATCTGATGCATTTGAGGAGTACATTAAGGTTGCACATAATCCTAGGTTTGCTTCTGTCTCGAGGCAAACCACCACTAGAGATTTTGTGAATTACTTTAATGATTGCCGTGGTAAGCTTACAGAGTCTTTAAGCTCTAGTGTTTCTTCTGTTGCTATTACATCTGATATTTGGTCTGGTAATGCTAAGGAAGACTACCTTAGTGTGGTTGCTCATTATATTAGTTCTAATTGGCAATTAGAGAAGAGGATCATTGGTATGAGGCTCATTGATGAATCCCACTCTGGTCAGAACATTGCTGATCGTGTGATTTCTGTGCTTGAGGAGTATAGTTTATGTGCAAAGGTTATCTCTGTTACTTTAGACAATGCATCTGCTAATACTAATGCCATTGACAAACTTACACCTGCACTGTCTATTTATATTGGTGATCTGTTCTTGCACCAGCGTTGTGCTTGTCACATTATTAACCTGATTGTAAAGTCTGCCTTGTCTGAGATTAAGAAATACCTTGAAGCATTTAGAACTGCAATTTCTTTCTTAAACTCTTCTAACCAACGCATTGCTGCATTTAAAGATGGCAGCGGGTCGGGTTCGGGGCGGGTACCCATGGGTTTTGGACCCGACGGGGGCGGGGGCGGGGGCAGATTTTCACCCGAATCGGGGTCGGGTGCGGGTGCGGGTTTTTTGGCGGGTTTCGGGGGCGGGTCCGCGGATGCTGCACCCGCCCCGAACCCGACCCGTTGCCACTTTACTCCAGACTAAAGATGGCAGTGGGCCGGGTTCGGGGCGGGTACCCGCGGGTTTTGGACCCGACGGAGGCGGGGGCGGGGGTGGATTTTCACCCGAATCGGGGTTGGGTGCGGGTGCGGGTTTTTAGCGGGTTTCGGGGGCAGGTCCGCGGATGCTGCACCCGCCCCAAACCCGACCCGCTGCCATCTTTAGCTGCATTTAAGAGGTATTGCATTGCTGTTAATGTGAGGCCAAGAAAGTTTGGATTGGACATGGATGTGAGGTGGAACTCTACATACCTCATGCTTAAGCATCTAGTCCCTTACAAGTAGACTTTTGGTGTGTTCATTGAGACTCACTATCCCAGGGGTGAAGATGAGCCTTTACTTTTGACAGAAGATCATTGGTACATTGCAGAGAAAGTTTTATCATTTCTTGAATTGTTTTATGATTCAACTGTTGCACTATCTGGTGTCTATTACCCTACATCTCCACTAATGTTGCATCATCTTATTCTAATATCTAAACACCTAAAGACTTATGAAAATGATAGATTGCTTAGACATGTGGTTGTGCCTATGAATGACTACTATCTTAAGTACTGGAGGGACATTCCATTGCTTTATTCTGTTGCATTTATCTTGGATCCTAGAGCTAAATTGAAAGGTTTTAGCAATGTGCTTAGGTTATTATCTAATTTCACTGGTACTGATTATTCAGCTTACTTCACTGAGGTAAGAGCTCAACTTTCTACCATCTTTAAGAGGTATGATGACAAGTTTGGTGCAGTTAAGTTGCCTTCACAACCCTCTAGTTCTGGTAAGAAAGAAAGTGCCTGGGATGATATTTTTTCTGATGGTGTTGGTGATGATACACCTGACTTTGGACTTGGTCCTGGTCCTGGTACTTCTTTGTGTTCTTTCTGCACCCCCATTCCTACTCTGTCTAGAAGAACTTCTACTAGTGCCTTGCTGCATGCAGCAAACATTGGAGCAACTGGTATTGGTTGTTCTGAACTCTTCCTACTTGGACAGTGACACTATCAACCACCATGATGATAGCTTCAACATCTTGAATTGGTGGCATAAGCACAAACTTACATACCTAGTTCTTTCAATTTTAGCTAAAGATGTTTTGACTGTGCCTGTTTCTACCATATCTTCAGAATCTGCTTTTAGTACAACTGGCAGGATCATCGAGGAGCGGTGGCGTCGGCTGAGCCCTGAGATGGTGGAGATGCTCTCCTGCATCAAGGATTGGGAGTCTGGAGCAGCAAGACTACAGTAGACAAGAACACGACGAAGAACAGGTGAAGAACATGGCAAATCGGGTTCGTACAGATTGCAGATTAGGGAAAAGTAACCGGGTAAGAAGATTACCTCAGGAATTACAGATGCTGTTGCCATCGCGGAAATAGGAGAGGTTGCAGGGGTCGACGGACGGAGAGAGAGGTTGCAGTAATTCGTCTAGATTCGCTAGAGCTTGGTGAGGATGTAGAAGATGAAGCGGTGGTGCTCTGGTGATGTGAAAGTATAAAAAAGAGGGCAAGAAGACGAAGCGTTTTATAAAGGTATGACAGCCGAGCGGGAATTGAGGCCGTTGGCACTGTTTCAAACATTTATGGCAAGTGGGCTATCTTGGGCCGCCTTGGTATGGGAGAAATCTAGAGGCCCAAAGTTGGAAGAATTTCGGAATCCTACAGAAGAACTCCGAAATTGGGGGGCATGTGTTAACGCCAAAATTTGGTAAGGATCTGTATCAGATTCGGTCAAGAGGACGGTTGCAGTCGGATAATGGAAATTGATCCAAGAAGCGGACCGAGTCTGAGAAGGAACCGTGAAGACCGCGCGTGGCAGTTAATTACTATAGTTATTAGGAAAAGGTTTATCTCTTTTAGGAAACCTGATCTCGTGTCCGGTCAGGTCTCGTTAGCGTTTTCTGTTATAGATAGGAAATCATATATCGTGTCCTATAAGGACTCATGTAACTCGGGGTATATATACGTATGCCCGGGGACCTTGTAATCTATCACAACGATCAATACAAATTCGGCGCATCGCCACCCCTTCGACGGGATCCTGCTTCTCGAGCCGGGCTGCATCGGTTAGGTCCGAACTCCTGCGAGAGGGTAAGTCTCGTCACACCGACTACCAATCGGCTAGGACTTCCTCGGTTAGGTCCGATATTCTAGTCGGTTTATGGTAGTCGGCTTACCGCGATATATTTACTTTATCTATGGCTGCATCAGTTCAGTTTGATCTCATAGATTGATTAGGTATATCACATCACGTGTGCACAGATTGTATTGACTTACTGGGAGCGATTTATCATCAGTTCGTGCTGCATCGGTTAGGTCCGACCTACTGAACTGCTAGCGATAAGTCGATCCTGCTGAGCCGATGCGTTGTGTGCAGGCGCTTTATCGGAGTGTATAGCCGGTAAGTTATTTTCATCACGATCGCATTATATCTATCGACTCATTGAGGCATTGTTATTATTGTCGGTCTGTGCTGCAGGTCCGATCTACTAGACTGACGATAATAGCTTTACTCTTAATAAGCCGATGGTGTTGTGCGATGGTGTTATCGGAGTGCTTAGCCGATAAGTTACCTGTTAAAGCCGGCTACATTTATTCATTGTTTCATCCTGTGTTCGCTTTATTAAGCAGTCGGCTAGCTTATCAATTATTTATCATTTACGTTATTGCATATTTTATTATTTGTTCTTGCCTGTATTATTGTCACAATCGGCTAAGGGATAGCCGATGGGTTCATTCTGCCGATCCAAGCACAAGTACAAGCAGGTTCCCGGGCACGACCCCAGGTAAGGGCCCGGGCATGAGCCCGGGTAAGGACCAGTGCATGGGCCCGGACAGCGGACGAAGATCTTGGGAGCCGATATGAGCAAGGGCCCGGGTGCAGGCACACCTTCATAATAATACCAGTAACACTAGATCATGATCAGCTAGGATCTGTTTGATTTATTTATGCATTATACTTGCTTATTTTATCTAGCTTATAGCCGGTTTTCGAATATCTCTTCGATGATCGGCTAGCATGATATTTGTTTATTATTACATTATTGTCCTTGCCATCATCGGTCTTAAGCCGATGTGTAAGTGCTACAGTGTACATCGGCTATCGGCTGATGAAACGAGTCTAGATCGGCTTCCAGCCGATTGGCTCATTGATCTAACATTTTCCTCCTTGTCAATTACAGGGTCAAATTGACTGGCACGCCTACGAACCTCAAACTTTAGGACCTGCACTGGAGTGAAGCAAATCTCCCAGGCCTTCGCGTGTCACCCAGACGCCGAACCAGGACCCGGCGATTTTTCGGCGTCAACAGTAATCTATGATGGAACTGTATTGCAATAATGATGAACTAGCTGGGCTGTACTCTTTTTTCCTATCTAGGGTTTCTCACGAGGTGTGAGTTTTACCTAGATAGGTTTTTAATGAGGCAGCCATTGCACCAGCTCAAACTTAAAAACATTGTCTCTGTGGTCTATGTTCTTGTATGTCTGTGATGTGATCTGTGATCTGTTGAGATTTCTGGATGATTTGATGATTTCTGGATGTAATGTGATCTGTTGAGATTGTTCAAGTATCTGATGATTTCTGGATGTAATGTAATTTATTGAGAACTTTTTGAATCTGTGAATTCTATTGAATAATTCAAATTTTTGAACTTGTGCTATGCTGGATGAGTGGATGATGCCTTTAGTGCCTAGGCCGGCACTAAGCCCGGTGGGCCTGGCGGGCCGTTGGGCCGGCATGGCACGGTTTTAGGCCGTAGGGCCGTGCCTGGGCCAAGAAACAGGCCCGGCGTGCCGGCACGGCACGGCACGGCACGATCAGGCCACCGTGCCTAATAGTGCCGTGCTGCATAGTGCCGTGCCACTATCGTGCTAGGGCCGGGCTGGGCCGGGCGGCCCGTTTGGCCTTCTATACTTACAACCGTTGAAGAGTTCTGTTTCCCGGTGCAATAGTTCTTACTGTTTTTTCGAACAATTATTATCGACACGTTTCCACCCCTGGTATGCATATTTCTCAAATTGGAAGTACTTACATTAGTAATATCATCAAGGGGGACCTGAGATAGGAATGCTTGCAAAAATTAGCCTGCAGAAATGTCTTAAATGATTGAATAATATGCACATAGCTGAACCAATGAATGCCTAACCTGTTCTTGTTGACGATGTTGGTGTGGAGCCCCCATCATTGTAACCCGTCGCAGAGGAATGCTTATTATTCAAACCGGCAACATTATATTAGTGATATTAGCAAGAGGGCCTAAGAGAGCAATGCATGGGTGAAATTAGCATGCAAGGAAAATCTTAAATGACTGAATAATATGCACATAGCTGAAGCGATGAAAAATTGACCTGTTCTTCTCGTTGGTGTTGGTGTAGAGCCCTGAACAGTCTTCTCCATTTCTGGAAATAATTCAATGACTAATTACCTTCTTGCTGGTTGGGCAGCGGCGGCACGGAGAGTCAGGGGAGGGCAGGTGCTGCGTCGTCGCACCGGCTAGGGCTGGTAGCGGAGTGACGAGTCGGGGGAAGGCAGCAGCGATGTGGTGTGGAGGCCATGGACTCTGGGTACCTCAAGGAAGGCAATTACGGCCACTCGGACAGAGAGTTGGCCAGCCCATATGATTAGGGATAGAATAGGACTCGGCTTCATATAACCTTGCACGACAAGGAGGGGGATATAGTCCTAGCCGGATACTCTATTTTTTGATGAGGGAAATCCTTGGTCGTATCCGACTGGTTTTCCTATCTTGTAATCCTCACCTCTTCCATATATAAGGAGAGACAAGGAGCCCCCTAGGCAATAACATAATCCAAACCACGAAAGCAATACACAACAGCTGGAAATAGGATATTACCTCATCCCGAGGGCCTAAACCAGGATGAACTCCCCGGTTCTTTCGAATCCTTTGAGTTTAGATCTGATGAAAAGCCCCATATTCAATACAACCAATATAAAACATCGATAGTTGGCGCGCCAGGTAGGGGCATCGTCGAGATAATCATCAACAAGCCCGATGGATCCAACCACTGGAGTAGCCAGCATCGCCTTCTCTCCCAGACAAGCCATTAGCTTCGGGAGCCTTGACTTGATCACCGATGACTTCGGCAACCTTACTCTGTCCAGCCTGGTATCAAGCCAATTGGGGAGAGATGAAGCCAACCTTACACCGGTTGGCCTTGTCAACGCTGTGGCAACCTTCAACGACATGCTTCAGCAATACCCAAGATCCACGAGCTCTGGAGCAACTCTCTTTCATAGTGTTCGACTTGGAAACGGTCCCGAGCCGGTCGAGATCGGATCTAGGGGAGATCGTCAATCCCCCACTAGGACTCATAAATGCCGTAGCCGTCTTCAACTCTAACATGACGCGATGTACCCAATCCTCTGGACTTCAACTCGGATATGTCCCAGAGCCGCTCAGGATCAGATCTAGGGAGGTTGGAGTCATTATTACACCGCTTCAGTACTCAGACTCCGACACTTAGTCGGAAAACAACTCGGGAAGCTTCTCACCTCCACATGAAGTCTTTATGGCGTCAAAAGGGGTACCCCAAGTCAAGATGCACACCGACTACGTGATCAACAAGAATAAGAGGCTCGCTGACTATGTGAGCAAAAAGAGGAAGAAGACCGATGTCTGCAAGCTGAACGGGATGCACGCAACCACGAGTTGCATAAAACCGAGTGCCAAACACAACAAGAGATCCTCTAGACCAGAGTAGGCGACCACGATGTCTTCGTCACTCCACAACAGAACGTTGTGGCTGCTACAATGCTACTGGATACCCTGCACTTAGGAGCCGATCACCAAGCAATGCCAACCATTGCCAGGATCAAGGCCATGATAACAGCAACAGTGGTACAACAGCGCCAGGAGACTGGAGATACCTTGGTCAACTCAAGCAAGAGAGCTTCTGATGCAGCAACCTCATCAACCACGGGCAGACGCCGAGCAATAGGAGTTCGTGTATCGGGAGCAGTTCGGGATCAAGCCCAAGGAGCAAGCGTTCATGTATCGGCACCCATATCCTGAGTGGTTTGACAGGGTTCCGTTGCCACACCGATACAGGGTCCCGGATTTCTCTAAGTTTTCAGGGCAGGACAACACATCTACAGTAGAACATGTCAGCCGATTTCTGGCGCAGTGCGGGGAAGCATCGGCTGAAGAGGCCCTAAGGGTTAGGTTTTTTCCCCTATCATTATCTGGATCGGCTTTTACATGGTTCTCCTCGTTACCGCCGAATTCTGTTCGGGGATGGGCCGATCTGGAGAAACAGTTTCACAAATATTTCTTCGCTGGGATTCACGAGCTGAGACTGTCAGATTTAACATCGGTTAAGCAGCGACCAGATGAAACAGTACCGGAATACATTCAGCGATTTCGGGATATCAGAAGCCGGTGTTATAGTTTAAACCTGAGCGATGGGCATCTGGCCGATCTAGCTTTTCAGGGACTCTTGGCGCCAATCAGAGAAAGGTTTTCGTCTCAAGAATTCGAATCTTTGTCGCACCTAGTGCAGAAGGTATCGGCTCATGAAAGCCGATTTCAAGAGGTGAAAAAGGACAAGTACCAGAGGAGGGTTGCTCAGGTTCAGGTTTATTCAATGGATTCAGATGATGAGGAATCCGACGCTGAGGTTGGATTGGCGGAGTGGGCCAGGAACAAGAAGTCGGTATCATGCCCATGGGTCAAAGATATCGGCAAAGAGGAACGATATGATTTCGATGTGAGCAAAGCCGATAAGATCTTTGATTTATTGTTGCAGGAAAAGCAAATACAATTGCCGCCAAACCACGTGATTCCATCAGCCGAAGAACTAAAGAAGAAGAAGTATTGCAAATGGCACAACGCGATATCGCACCATACTAACGAGTGTAAGGTTTTTCGGCAACAAATTCAGCTGGCCGTTGAGCAAGGACGAATCAAATTTGAAGATAAAAAGCCAATGAAGATAGATGGGCACCCGTTCCCCGTAAACATGGTCTATGCGGGGTCATCGTCCAGGACTCAAGCCGATGAAGGAAAACGTCAGAGTAAATCGAGGATTACTTCATCAGGTATGATAGAGAAGTACTCAAGGTACGATGAACAGGAGGATGGACCGGAACAATATAATCCGCATTGGAACTGCCCGTTTTTTCGTTTCTGCTGGGATCAAGGGATGAGATTGCCATCGGCTGAAAATTGCCCCGAGTGCAGCGGTATAGGAAATCGGCATGATCACCAGCAGGAGTGTTCGCGGGATCGGTCGCCTGGGAAAAGAACATCAGTCCATAGCCGATTGGGGCCGATCCATGAAGAGTTCTTTGAAGAAGATGAAGAGGAAGCGCATGGGAAACAAGTCCAGAATCCTCAGTGGTGTCCTAGCGGCATATTCACGAAGAATCAGAAGAGAAGGGCACAACGGCTACGACACCGAGAACAGCAAAAGGAGCAATACCAGGGTCAAGAGGAGGTTGATCATCGTCCCAAAAGGACTAGGCAAGTTTGGCAAGTGAAGAAGAAGGACGATGAGGACGTATCAGCACCGGTAAATATGGTGTTCTTTTTGCCTCGGGAGTATAAAGCGCTTTTATCAGATGAAGAAGGAGATGAGGAGGTTTTCACTCAACTAACGCTGCAATCTGATCAAGCTATATTTGATAAACCTGAGAAGTCAGAGCATCGGCACTTAAAGCCGTTATACATCAAGGGATACGTAAATGGGAAGCCGATGACAAAGATGTTGGTTGATGGAGGAGCCGCAGTTAATCTCATGCCTCATGCTACGTTCCGGAAATTGGGGAAGACTACCGAAGACCTGATCAAGACAAATATGGTGCTAAAAGACTTCGGTGGGAATTCATCTGAAGCGAAAGGCGTATTAAACGTGGAGCTGACAGTAGGGAGTAAGACATTACCCACCACGTTTTTTGTAATTGACGGAAAGGGGTCATATAGTTTGCTCCTCGGCAGGGACTGGATTCACGCGAACTGTTGCGTGCCTTCGACAATGCATCAATGTCTAATACAGTGGCAGGGAGATCAAGTCGAGGTGGTGCAAGCAGATCGGTCGACCAATATTGCCATGACCGATCTACTAGTCTGGGAAGCCGATGGTGTTGACTGCTTATCTGGAAGAGTTTGGGAAGGAGATTACCTCAAGGTTACTAGCCAGGGGATACAGCCGATCCAGCAAGTCGGCTCTGAATTGTTACTCTGATGGGCTCCATTGAAGACTTCGAGGGGAAATTGGGGCAAGGATTTACGTCGGCTGATGATTTGGAAGAGATTGATATAGGACCAGGAGATAGACCAAGGCCGACGTATATAAGCAAGAAATTAAGTCCTGGGCTACGAGAAGAATTGATAGCATTATTGAAGGAGTATCGGGATTGTTTCGCCTGGGAGTACCATGAGATGCCAGGATTGAGCCGATCGATTGTTGAACATCGGCTACCTATTAAACCAGGGTATCGGCCATTCAAGCAGGCTCCAAGGAGATTCAAGGCAGAATTATATGAGCCGATCAAGGCGGAGATCACAAGGTTGTACGATGCCAAGTTCATAAGGCCGTGCCGATATGCTGAGTGGGTTTCTAATATCGTCCCGGTGGAGAAGAAAAATGGGAAATTGAGGATATGTATTGATTTCCGGGATCTAAATAAAGCTACCCCCAAGGATGAGTACCCGATGCCGATAGCGGATTTGTTGGTGGATGCAGCGTCAGGCCACAAGATTATCAGCTTCATGGACGGCAATGCAGGATACAATCAGATTTTCATGGCCAAAGAGGATATACACAAGACTGCGTTCCGATGTCCTGGAGCTATCGGTTTGTATGAGTGGGTAGTAATGACTTTTGGATTGAAAAGTGCCGGTGCAACCTATCAAAGAGCAATGAATTATATATTTCATGATCTCATCGGTTTGTTGGTGGAAATTTACATTGATGATGTGGTGGTTAAATCTAAAAGTGGGGAAGGCCATATAGCCGATTTGCGAAGAGTGCTGGAGAGGGCCAAGAAATACGGACTAAGAATGAATCCCAATAAGTGTGCTTTTGGTGTATCGGCTGGGCAATTTCTGGGTTTTATGGTTCATGAGCGAGGGATTGAAGTTAGTCAGCGAAGTATCAGAGCCATTAAGACCACAGAGCCACCAAGCGATAAGACAGAGTTGCAATCGTTGATCGGCAAGATTAATTTTGTGAGGAGATTCATATCAAATTTATCAGGGAGAATTGAGTCTTTCACGCCGTTATTGAAGTTGAAAGCCGATCAAGAATTTGTGTGGGGGGCAGCGCAGCAGAAGGCGTTTGACGAGATCAAGGATTATCTTAGTTCCCCGCCTGTTTTGATTCCACCGCAGGAAGGAGTGCCGTTCAGATTATACTTGTCGGCCGATGAGAAGTCCATCGGTTCTGTTTTGATCCAAGAATTTGAAGGTAAAGAGCAAGTTGCGTTCTATCTAAGTAGGAGACTTTTGGATGCTGAGACGAGATATCCAGCGGTGGAGAAGTTATGCTTGTGTTTATATTTCTCGTGTACAAAGTTGAGGCATTACATCCTATCGGCTGAATGTACAGTAGTTTGCCAGGCCGATGTGGTCAAATATATGTTGTCGGCTCCAGTCTTGAAAGGGCGAGTTGGCAAGTGGGTTTTTGCCTTGACAGAGTTTGACTTGAGGTACGAATCGGCTAAAGCAATCAAAGGACAAGCAGTGGCCGATTTTATTGTCCAGCACAGGGGGTCTCACGAGGACTATGTGGAGCCGATCCCGTGGGTCTTATTTTTTGATGGATCGGTTTGCAGGCATGGATCTGGTATCGGTTTGGTTATTGTGTCGCCTCGGGGGGCAAGCTTTGAGTTTGCTTTTACAATTAAGCCTTATCGGACTAACAATCAGGCAGAGTACGAGGCGGTGCTGAAAGGACTTCAACTATTAAAGGAGATCGGGGCCAATATTATAGAGATTATTGGTGATTCTTTATTGGTGATCAAACAGTTATCTGGAGAATATGAGTGCAGGGACGATGTTTTGAGGTCATATTATGAAGAGTGCGTGGATTTGTTGAAGGATTTCAAGATGGTGTCAATGAATCATATTCCCAGGGAGCAGAATTTGGAAGCCAATGATCTTGCACAGATTGCTTCAGGATATCGGCTGAATAGGCAGGTTGAGGTGGAGATAGCCGATATTGATGTCCAGAACAAGGCCGATGACTGGAGACAGGAGATAATTGATTACTTACGAAACCCGTCGCAGTCTGTTTCCAGGAAGATTCGGTATAAAGCTACTAAATATGTGCTACTTGATGAGGAGTTGTATTATCGGACGTTTGAGGGAGTTCTGCTTAGATGCCTGGATTTGGAAGAAGCCAAAGTGGTTATGTGTGAAGTGCACGAAGGCATCTGTGGAACTCATCAATCGGCTCATAAGATGAGGTGGTTGTTGAGAAGAGTAGGGTATTTTTGGCCGACGATGCTGGAAGATTGCTTTAGGTATTATAAAGGATGTCAAGATTGTCAGAAGTTTGGAAATATACAGCGGGCACCGGCATCGGCTATGAATCCTATCATCAAACCGTGGCCGTTCAGAGGATGGGGAATTGATATGATCGGCCAGATTTTTCCTCCATCAAGTAAGGGACATAAGTTTATATTGGCAGCAACTGATTATTTCACCAAGTGGGTAGAGGCAATTCCTTTGAAGAAGGTCACGTCCAAAGAAGCGATTGAATTTATCAAGGAGCATATCATTTATCGGTTTGGGATTCCTCAGACGATAACTACTGATCAGGGGTCTATTTTTGTTTCTGATGAGTTTCAACAGTTTGCTGCCAGTATGGGAATCAAGTTATTGAATTCATCACCTTATTATGCTCAAGCCAATGGGCAAGCAGAAGCTTCCAACAAGAGTTTGATCAAGTTGATTAAGCGGAAAATTGATGAGTAGCCACGGCGATGGCATTCTACATTAGCCGATTCACTATGGGCCTATCGGATGGCATGCCACGGGTCTACTCGGGTACCGCCGTATCAGTTGGTATATGGACATGAGGCGGTTTTACCATGGGAAACTAACATCGGCTCTAGAAGACTTTCTTTGCAGAATCAATTGACGGCCGATGATTATTATAACTTGATGGCAGATGAACTTGAAGATTTAGCTCAGAATCGGTTGAGAGCGCTGGAAAGAATCAAGGAGAATAAGGCTAGGGCAGCTCGCATTACACAAAAAGGTGGTGAATAAGTCGTTTGCCGAGGGGACCTTGTGTGGAAGTTGATTTTGCCGATCGGGTCCAGAGATAATAAGTTCGGAAAATGGTCGCCTAATTGGGAAGGGCCTTATCGATTAATCGCTGTTTGCCTGGTAACGCATATATATTAGAAGATCTTGACGGACGGAGTTTGCTAAAGCACTTAATGGGAAATATCTCAAGAAATACTACCCTAGCGTTTGGATCAACTCTTAAATCGGTTAAGTACAGCCGATTTCTAAACAATTAGGAAAGCCGATGTTTTTATACGTCGCCTAAAGACAGCCGATATCAATTGATATCGCCTTTAGATCAAAACAAGCGGAAAAATTATCAGGACTGAGAGAGATGAGTAGCAGAGCCGATCTGGTTATATGACAGCAGAAGGGTGATCGGCATGTTCCAGAAAATCGTCAGTTACGAAGGTTTAAGATTTACAAGAATTTTTGGATCACTTCAATTGCGTGCAGGTGGATCTGGTCAATCTCATTGATAGCACGGATGTCATCTTTATCGGAGCCCGGGATGGTCTTCAGGTTCTTGCGCCGATGAATGACTTGACGCACTGTCGCTGCAACCTTGGCCTCTTGGTCTTGGATGGCTTGCGGTAGACCGATTAGCTGGGATTCTGTTGCTGTAAGGTCTTTACGAACTCTTTCAAGTTCTGCCAGCAAATCGGCCTCCTTTTTCTTCAGCTGGTCTAACTTAGGTTGGAGCGCTTGGGGGGCAGCGGCCATGTCATCAAGCTTTTTCTTCTTTGCTTGGGCTAATAGCCAATCGGCTTGGATGTCTTCGGTAGTCTTCTGTTGGTCAGCGCGATCGGCTATGCGCTGTCTAAGCTTGATGAGTTTAAATCTATGGGATTCCAGATATGCTGCGGGGGTTAATGCGTCGACAAGTTCTTCGGGCAGATGGTGTTCAATTTCTGCGAATCTTGCCCGGATTGGCCCGCAATCTTCCGCTAGCGCGTCAATTGGGTTTTCCAGCCGACTGAGGATGCTCGTCAGATATTCACGTACGTCGGCTGGGAAGGATGGTTTGGTCGTTGCGCTGGTGGCTGTGGATTCTTCTACTTCTAGGTACTTGCCGATGTCAAAGGAGAACAGATCGGCTATGGACTGCAAAATTGGCATCGGTAAAGGGATCAGTAGAAAAGTTAGGAGCGGAGTATAGACAAAAGAGTTACCTGAGGTAGGACATCGGCAGCTTGCGCGACATCGGCTTCAGGGGGATGAATAGGTTGTTCTCTGGAGGGGCCGATGTCAGCCGATGGAATAGGGGCAGTCTCATCGACAGCTGGAGGACTTGGTGCAAAGAGTGGGGCAGCTGAAGGGGCCATCGGCTCAGCGCTTGGAGGGATGGCAGAAGGAGGTTGAAGATCTGGAGCCGATGACTCGGGCTGGAGATGGAGCTGGTGAGATAAATGAGAAAGCGGGTAATAATGATGTTAAGATTTGGCGCATACCTGAGGAGATGAGGGAGCCGATGTGGTTTGGGGAGAAGATGGCGTCGTGGCAACGATATCGGCATCGGTTTTCTGTTTCTTCAGGGAGGGGCGATGCGCTAACTTTTTCCTTTTTGGTCCCATCGGCCGAGGCGCCTTGAGGAGAGCCGATGGGGATGGAGCGTCGCGCCCTAAGTTTGGGGTAGCCGATGGAGGTTGATACAAGATCGGCCGACCGCTGTTGCTTGTTGATGGGGGCTCGACGCTGGTGGCCTGCAAAGCAAGGGTCAGAGACGATTGAAGATGATATTTGAAGCTTGCAAGAGTTACCTCGTTGTCGGATTCAACATAGTCGGCGTCCAGACGGGAGCAATAACAAGTGGGCGCTAAGCAGAACAGATGTTTTTTCCATTCCGACCACCATCGGACAAAAGGCTTGGTGTTGGCAGTGCAGACGTACACCTCGGTGGCAGCGCCTAGCAGGAGGGAGTCTGTCAAAGACCGCAGCCGATCATATTCCAGGGCGCTGCTGACCGTGCCCCGAGCCTGGAGTTTGTCGGTGAAGAACAGGCCGATTGGAAGCTGGCCAAGGCCGAGTTGACGGGAGCTGGTTGATGGGTGGTAGAACTCATACGATGGTGGAGTTCGGCCCAGAGAAAAGCCGGTCGGCAGCAGGCAAGGACTGATGGCCGATAGGAATATGGCTTTAGATTGATCATCGTTCAGAGCTTTGAGTGGATCAAAGTTGGAAGGCATCTCGAATGATGATGCGTCATTGTAAGCAAACCAAAGAGTAGCATCCCTGGTAAAGCCATAATAAAACCCCTTGAACCATTGGCTAACTTCAGCAGGGGATATCTTGCCGCCAAAAAGGGCCGATGCAGCCTCACCCATAGAGATGCATCGGCGGTAGATGGGGTCTTGATCTTCTGAGTAATCAGCTGGGAAGGATTGCTTGAGGAGGGAAGTTTCTGGGATGGCCTTGGAGGTGTAAACATTAAGCCAGAGCTGTACGAACCACCAAGGACCCCCAATGTGGCCGACGGGCTGGCCGGCCGATAGCTTAATTGCCACCTGATGAAGCAGCTGGTAGGTGGCGCCAAGGAGATAGTGCCCTAACGGAATTTGTTTCCTATCGGCCAAACATTCTGCTAGGCATTGCATATTGGTCGTCGGGCCGAGGGTTGCATCACCAAAGACGAACCGTTCCAACCACAAGTTCAGAAAAGCGACATGCTCCCGATCATCAACCGGTCCAGTTCCTTTGTTGTGAAGAGATATATACCTGGACCAGCCGCCGATGTTTTTTGTTTGGAGCCGGTGGGCAGGCTTGAACCGGAGTTTGAAGGGATTGATATAGCTTGTCGTGTCCAGGCAGGTGAGCATGGTCACATCTAGCAGAGTGGGGGTCATCGGCCCATGACCGAACAGAAAGGCATTGAGAGCATCAGACCAGAAGTACGAGGCCGATGCAAGCAGAGATTCATTCCTTTCCATATCGGCCAAGGAGAGGTTGATGCAGTGGCCGATGTGAGATTCTTCCCAATAGATCCTCTTTGCAGCCGATACTCTGATGTACCAATCTCTCCATCCGGGCAATCTGCTCGGCCAGGACCTGAAGCTGTTGGTCCAGTCACTGACCAACATGGCCGAGTTCTTGAAGGGAGTGCGTTGGGTTTCGGCACTGATGAAATCGGTGGGATCTTCGCTGCCCATGGGGCCATGATAGAAAAAGCAGGGGTAATCGGCAGCCGAAATCAAGATCTGGGCTCTGAGATGCTACAGTAGACAAGAACACGACGAAGAACAGGTGAAGAACATGGCAAATCGGGTTCGTACAGATTGCAGATTAGGGAAAAGTAACCGGGTAAGAAGATTACCTCAGGAATTACAGATGCTGTTGCCATCGCGGAAATAGGAGAGGTTGCAGGGGTCGACGGACGGAGAGAGAGGTTGCAGTAATTCGTCTAGATTCGCTAGAGCTTGGTGAGGATGTAGAAGATGAAGCGGTGGTGCTCTGGTGATGTGAAAGTATAAAAAAGAGGGCAAGAAGACGAAGCGTTTTATAAAGGTATGACAGCCGAGCGGGAATTGAGGCCGTTGGCACTGTTTCAAACATTTATGGCAAGTGGGCTATCTTGGGCCGCCTTGGTATGGGAGAAATCTAGAGGCCCAAAGTTGGAAGAATTTCGGAATCCTACAGAAGAACTCCGAAATTGGGGGGCATGTGTTAACGCCAAAATTTGGTAAGGATCTGTATCAGATTCGGTCAAGAGGACGGTTGCAGTCGGATAATGGAAATTGATCCAAGAAGCGGACCGAGTCTGAGAAGGAACCGTGAAGACCGCGCGTGGCAGTTAATTACTATAGTTATTAGGAAAAGGTTTATCTCTTTTAGGAAACCTGATCTCGTGTCCGGTCAGTCTCGTTAGCGTTTTCTGTTATAGATAGGAAATCATATATCGTGTCCTATAAGGACTCATGTAACTCGGGTATATATACGTATGCCCGGGGACCTTGTAATCTATCACAACGATCAATACAAATTCGGCGCATCGCCACCCCTTCGACGGGATCCTGCTTCTCGAGCCGGGCTGCATCGGTTAGGTCCGAACTCCTGCGAGAGGGTAAGTCTCGTCACACCGACTACCAATCGGCTAGGACTTCCTCGGTTAGGTCCGATATTCTAGTCGGTTTATGGTAGTCGGCTTACCGCGATATATTTACTTTATCTATGGCTGCATCAGTTCAGTTTGATCTCATAGATTGATTAGGTATATCACATCACGTGTGCACAGATTGTATTGACTTACTGGGAGCGATTTATCATCAGTTCGTGCTGCATCGGTTAGGTCCGACCTACTGAACTGCTAGCGATAAGTCGATCCTGCTGAGCCGATGCGTTGTGTGCAGGCGCTTTATCGGAGTGTATAGCCGGTAAGTTATTTTCATCACGATCGCATTATATCTATCGACTCATTGAGGCATTGTTATTATTGTCGGTCTGTGCTGCAGGTCCGATCTACTAGACTGACGATAATAGCTTTACTCTTAATAAGCCGATGGTGTTGTGCGATGGTGTTATCGGAGTGCTTAGCCGATAAGTTACCTGTTAAAGCCGGCTACATTTATTCATTGTTTCATCCTGTGTTCGCTTTATTAAGCAGTCGGCTAGCTTATCAATTATTTATCATTTACGTTATTGCATATTTTATTATTTCTTGCCTGTATTATTGTCACAATCGGCTAAGGGATAGCCGATGGGTTCATTCTGCCGATCCAAGCACAAGTACAAGCAGGTTCCCGGGCACGACCCAGGTAAGGGCCCGGGCATGAGCCCGGGTAAGGACCAGTGCATGGGCGCCGGACAGCGACGAAGATCTTGGGAGCCGATATGAGCAAGGGCCCGGGTGCAGGCACACCTTCATAATAATACCAGTAACACTAGATCATGATCAGCTAGGATCTGTTTGATTTATTTATGCATTATACTTGCTTATTTTATCTAGCTTATAGCCGTTTTCGAATATCTCTTCGATGATCGGCTAGCATGATATTTGTTTATTATTACATTATTGTCCTTGCCATCATCGGTCTTAAGCCGATGTGTAAGTGCTACAGTGTACATCGGCTATCGCTGATGAAACGAGTCTAGATCGGCTTCCAGCCGATTGGCTCATTGATCTAACATTTTCCTCCTTGTCAATTACAGGGTCAAATTGACTGGCACGCCTACGAACCTCAAACTTTAGGACCTGCACTGGAGTGAAGCAAATCTCCCAGGCCTTCGCGTGTCACCCAGACGCCGAACCAGGACCCGGCGATTTTCGGCGTCAACAGTAATCTATGATGGAACTGTATTGCAATAATGATGAACTAGCTGGGCTGTACTCTTTTTTCCTATCTAGGGTTTCTCACGAGGTGTGATTTTTACCTAGATAGGTTTTAATGAGGCAGCCATTGCACCAGCTCAAACTTAAAAACATTGTCTCTGTGGTCTATGTTCTTGTATGTCTGTGATGTGATCTGTGATCTGTTGAGATTTCTGGATGATTTGATGATTTCTGGATGTAATGTGATCTGTTGAGATTGTTCAAGTATCTGATGATTTCTGGATGTAATGTAATTTATTGAGAACTTTTTGAATCTGTGAATTCTATTGAATAATTCAAATTTTTGAACTGTGCTATGCTGGATGAGTGGATGATGCCTTTAGTGCCTAGCCGGCACTAAGCCCGTGGGCCTGGCGGCCGTTGGGCGGCATGGCACGGTTTTAGGGCCGTAGGGCCGTGCCTGGCCAAGAAACAGGCCCGGCGTGCCGCACGGCACGGCACGGCACGATCAGGCCACCGTGCTAATAGTGCGTGCTGCATAGTGCCGTGCCACTATCGTGCTAGGCCGGGCTGGGCCGGGCGGCCCGTTTGGCCTTCTATACTTACAACCGTTGAAGAGTTCTGTTTCCCGGTGCAATAGTTCTTACTGTTTTTTCGAACAATTATTATCGACACGTTTCCACCCCTGGTATGCATATTTCTCAAATTGGAAGTACTTACATTAGTAATATCATCAAGGGACCTGAGATAGGAATGCTTGCAAAAATTAGCCTGCAGAAATGTCTTAAATGATTGAATAATATGCACATAGCTGAACCAATGAATGCCTAACCTGTTCTTGTTGACGATGTTTGTGGAGCCCCCATCATTGTAACCCGTCGCAGAGGAATGCTTATTATTCAAACCGGCAACATTATATTAGTATATTAGCAAGAGGCCTAAGAGAGCAATGCATGGGTGAAATTAGCATGCAAGGAAAATCTTAAATGACTGAATAATATGCACATAGCTGAAGCGATGAAAAATTGACCTGTTCTTCTCTTGGTGTGGTGTAGAGCCCTGAACAGTCTTCTCCATTTCTGAAATAATTCAATGAACTAATTACCTTCTTGCTGGTGGGCAGCGGCGGCACGGAGAGTCAGGGGAGGCAGGTGCTGCTCGTCGCACCGGCTAGGCTGGTAGCGAGTGACGAGTCGGAAGCAGCAGCGATGTGGTTGGAGCCATGGACTCTGGTACCTCAAGGAAGCAATCACGGCCACTCGGACAGAGATTGGCCAGCCCATATATTAGGGATAAATAGACTCGGCTTCATATAACCTTGCACGACAAGGGGATATAGTCCTAGCCGGATACTCTATTTTTTGATGAGGGAAATCCTTGTCATATCCGACTGTTTTCCTATCTTGTAATCCTCACCTCTTCCATATATAAGAGAACAAGGAGCCCCCTAGGCAATAACATAATCCAAACCACGAAAGCAATACACAACAGCTGGAAATAGGATATACCTCATCCCGAGGCCTAAACCAGGATGAACTCCCCTTCTTTCGAATCCTTTGAGTTTAGATCTGATGAAAAAGCCCCATATTCAATACAACCAATATAAAACATCGATATTGGCGCGCCAGGTAGGGGCATCGTCGAGATAATCATCAACAAGCCCGATGATCCAACCACTGGAGTAGCCAAGCATCGCCTTCTCTCCCAGACAAGCCATTAGCTTCGGGAGCCTTGACTTGATCACCGATGACTTCGCAACCTTACTCTGTCCACCTGTATCAAGCCAATTGGGAGAGATGAAGCCAACCTTACACCGGTTGCCTTTCAACGCTGTGGGCAACCTTCAACGACATGCTTCAGCAAACCCAAATCCACGACTCTGGAGCAACTCTTTCATAGTTTCGACTTGGAAACGGTCCCGAGCCGTCGAGATCGATCTAGGGGAGATCGTCAATCCCCCACTAGGACTCATAAATGCCGTAGCCGTCTTCAACTCTAACATGACGCATGTACCCAATCCTCTGACTTCAACTCGGATATTCCCAGAGCCGCTCAGGATCAGATCTAGGGAGTTGGAGTCATTATTACACCGCTTCAGTACTCAGACTCCGACACTCAGTCGGAAAAACAACTCGAAGCTCTCACCTCCACGTGAATCTTTATGGCGTCAAAAGGGGTACCCCAAGTCAAGATGCACACCGACTACGTGATCAACAAGAATAAAGGCTCGCTGACTATGTGAGCAAAAAGAGAAGAAGACCGATGTCTGCAAGCTGAACGGATGCACGCAACCACGAGTTGCATAAAACCGAGTGCCAAACACAACAAAGATCCTCTAGACCAGAGTAGCACCACGATGTCTTCGTCACTCCACAACAGAACGTGTGGCTGCTACAATGCTACTATACCCTGCACTTAGAGCCGATCACCAAGCAATGCCAACCATGCCAGATCAAGCCATGATAACAGCAACAGTGTACAACAGCGCCAGGAGACTGGAGATACCTTGGTCAACTCAAGCAAGAGAGCTTCTGATGCAGCAACCTCATCAACCACGGGCAGACGCCGAGCAATAGGATTTGACCGTCAGCACTCGGAGTCACTCTGCAAACCGTAAGGCAGCAACGAGGATCACCAGCAATACCATCATGATAGACGCCGGTACAACAGCGATGTCCAGGAATGACTACGCCGTGATCTTCATCACGACATCAATGCTTGTCGGAGTGAACGCGAGGAAGATGAATGTCGCCCACTAGAAGACGAACACGAGCGTTTCGGCCTCCACCATGAGCAGTTCCACCGCTGCAGTCGGAGTTGGAGCCCTCGCTACTCACTCCACTCGGACGACGGGGTTCCTACATTCATAGATGAGCTACGCCAAGTCACTGGCCCTCAGTTCAAGCTGACTGGGATCGACAAATAATGCAAGAATAATCTGGAATTCTGTTGACAGTATACCCTATCAATCTGAGCAGGTAGAGGCCAACTATCTGCCCATCGTCCTAGCCAACTTGGCACGGACATGGTTGACGGGGTTTCCCAGAGGGTCTATTGGCTCCTGGGGGGTAATCCGTGAGTGGTTCATGGCAAACTTCCAAGGCACCTATAAGAGGCCAGCATCCGAGTACGACCTGTACCAATGTCACTAGAGGAAGAATGAATAACTCTAGATTTATCAAGTGCTTTTTCAGAAGAGGAACACAATACCCAAAATCAACGACGACATTGCTGCCTTTCGCAAGGGAGTTAGAGACACACCGTTCATCGCCAAGTTCACTCGGAAGCCACCCAACTCTGTCAAAACCCTTTTTGAGAGGGATAACAAGTACGTTGACTTGACCGATGCCATTGTTGAGTCACTTGACGACAAGCCCCAAGAAAGGGAACGACACGAGACGGACACACGCCTCATCCAAGACCGGGAACCGCATGCGCAAATCGGAGGACATCATGGCCACAGTTGACTGCAACCGTCCATGAGCTCCCAAGATGGACGAGTTCAGAAGTCATAACGGACCTGTCTTTTGCATCAAAGAAGCACTCAGCCAAAAATTTTTCATGCGGAAGAAGTAAGTCACAGACAAACATCAACATCGGTGAAGCCAAGAAAAGGACAAGCTGGAATCAGCCCAAGCAGTCGAGACTATCAAGACCCCCATGCTGAGCTCCAGCACATTTTTGAGGTTCATCGGTGTACGAGTCCAAGCGGAAGCAAAAGCTAACTACGCGCGAAGTCAACACTGTTTCCACGATACCCCTCAGTACTTGCAATGTCGATCGCAATCATGTTTATAGCGGTAGATCATCCTGACCAAGTGGCACATCTAGCGCTATCCACTCACCTTGGACCCATTATAAGAACAAAAAGCTGAAGAAAGGTTCTGATCGATGCGGATGCTCTTAACATTTTGTCGCCAAGACGCTCGATGAGATGAAAATACCTCATTCCGCTAAGCCGAGTACAACTCCCTTCCACAGTGTAATCCCCATCTCTTTCAACACCACTCGCCAAGTCACCTTGTTGTCACTTTGCACGTGGAAACTTCGCACGGAGAACATCTGTTTCGAGATCGCTGATTTTGAGATAGCCTACCATACCATACTTGGGAGGCCAGCACTATTCATGGCAGTTCCTCATTTCACCTACATGATACTCAAGATACCAGGACCAGCAGGCGTACTCTCCCTAGGCAACGACGTCAAGCAAGCCTTCACTTGTGACAAGGAGAGCTACGGACTGGCACAATCTCACGACGCTGCAGTCGGATGGAACAATATTTGACTGGCGGCATCGACTTCCGAGGAGCATGAGGAAGTCTCGGCAAAAGAGGCGGCTAAGTCGGGAATTTCAATGGAGTCAGAAACCAAAATGACCATGACATCTGTCGATGCTTTGCACCGGGTATAATACTATGGGGCTACTCGGCGACCTGAATTCGGTGGATGCAGAGGAACACGGAATATACTGGTTCAGGCCCTCGGTGTGAGGTAATACCCTACGTCCGGTTGAGGTGTTATTCCTCTGAGGTGGATCTGTGATCAATGATCTGGTCTGCCCTCATTGGGCGCCCTGCCTCCCTTTATATACTAGGGGACAGGGGTACATGTAAGGATCCCAGTCAGATACGACCAAGGGATTTCCTTATTAGAGATAGAATCCTATCCGACCAAGGCTATTTTTCCTTATTGTACAAGACACAGCCTGCCGGGTGCTATCTTATCTCTAATTACATGATCTGGCCCATCCTCTATCCGAGTGGCCCATGTGCTTGTAGTGAGGTACCCGGGGCCCATGGCTCCCACAGTAGCCCCTGAGACCTTCATAGTTGAGTCACAGCTGATGCCGAGTGCTCATCCTCCATGTGAAGGTACCCGAGTGCGATGCCCCCGAGTGGCTCTTTGTCCGAGTAAGTCTTCCCGAGTCCTGCTTCATGTCAGCTGGCAACGAGTATGAAGGGCTTTATGTAAATATATGAATAGTGTGCGCCGAATAGCCGCACCTATTAGGGTGTAGCCCCCGACTTTTGCTTAATTGTGAAGACAATTAAACATAAAGTCAAGATCTTTAACCTGAAGTCTTTCCCGAGTAGATTACTACTGTATATGAGACTCTTCGGTATCATGTCAACCGGAATATAATTTATAGTCTTTCCGAGTAGGAGACTACTCGTATATAGGACTCTTCGACTTTATGTCAGTCGGAATATGAGTTTATAGTCTTTTCCGAGTGCGTCCCACTCAAAAGCAGACTCTTCCGCATCATGTCAAGCGGGAATAGATATTTATAGTCTCTTCCGAGTAGTGCACTACTCGAAAGTTAGACTCTTCAGCGTCATGTCGGCTGGAATAATGTTGCTCATGGCAACTGATGGCCATGCATGTAGGCGAGTACCACTTTATGAAAATAAATCCATTACGTGTCAGGTGTTCCCGAGAAAGATACCTGCATCCCCAATTTTAATGAAGACCAGCTTGTGATCCTTGTAAGGATATATCCTCGAGACCTGGTGGATAAAACAATACCCAAACATATATGTTTAGCAGTGGCTTCATGAATCATATCTGTTTACCTCATCGATTCCCGTGGTAGCACCAGCGCTATAATTTCAACTCAGCCTGCGCGGCCCACATGGAGCATGCTACTGTAGGAACTCATGTCTTGTAGGCCCAATACCAATCTGTGCAGGCCTGGGCCCATCTAGTCGGTTCAGGCTATAAAAGGATGGGGAGAGAGAAAAAATTTCCATCGTCTTCCCCAAACAGCCAATCTCTTCGTCTTCCACCTTCGCGCCTAGCTTTTCGCCTCCCGCCCGGCTAGGTTAGCAGCAGCCTTCCCCACCGGAACTCGGGCGATTTCAATCCTCTTCGTTTATTCCAAGCCCCCGATTTGCTTTCCCCCAAATCTCAACACCTCCAGTCATGCGAAGGCGACGAATCCTGCGGGTGCGCCAGGGGAATTCTTGGCCGATCTTCGGATTGCGGCTCGGTGAAAGCTGAGATGCTGGAGAGCGAGCTGAAGTTGCCCAGCCAAGAAGTGATCCGTTAGCGGTCGCGAGGGATGAATCGAGCCCCAACCCCGGCCTGGTGAAACGGTAGTTTCGCCTCTTTCTTTTGATCGGGGCTTGTGTCTTCCGTCGTCTGATTCTTCCGCCGCATCCTTGATTCTACGGGCTGGAGTTGGTGCATTTAAATCCCAACTCGATCCTTCAATCTCCATATTCGTTACTCTTTGCGAGTGCTTTCTGGTGTTGAGCCCCATTTCATCCTCTTCCGACACTTGTTCCATTCAACC
Organism: Oryza meyeriana var. granulata; assembly: GCA_003991445.1. NCBI lineage: Eukaryota > Viridiplantae > Streptophyta > Magnoliopsida > Poales > Poaceae > Oryza > Oryza meyeriana. Next base: position 121,553 of record RYFJ01002261.1, read on the forward strand.
CCAGCCTTCCAAGAGTAATATCAGTGTGATTGGGGGGCTGGTCTTCAACTAAGGAGTGATGGGAAGAAAACATATATCGATTTGCCCTTGAAATCTTCTCTGAAGGGCTGGCACAAGGAGTGGTTTACTGCGCCGATCTAGCTCAACCTTTGAACTGGTTGCCGCCGGTGCTGCCAAGCTGGTCTTCGGAGCCAACCTTTGAAGAACTGGGCCAAGCACATATATTGCTGACGAAGATAGATGACCTCAAGAGGGCCGGCTTGACGGGCCCTTGGGTGGCTCGTCGTTTCCTGACGAGGCGCGTCCAGCCGCTGAAGTTGAGAAGCGCTTCGCTTGGGCCTTCAAAGGTAAACACGATCCCGACCGGGTGAGCAGTGAGACGGCAGACAAGGTGACCGATACCTTGTTTGGCTACTTCTCTGAAGGGGGTCGATCGCCACCGAAGATGATAACCGCCGAGTTGCCGGTCTATAGCTTCATCTGGCCCGCGACCAAGGTAACCTTTACCTTCTTCTGTGAACGCCTGTGGAACGGTGACCCAACCTTGCGTGATGGTATTTGTTGACTTCTTGTAGTGGCATGAGAATTTGATGAAGACTCTCCGTCCTTGTCTGCGGTCGCCATGTCGAGAAGAGGCCGAGGAGCCCCTCTGATGCCCAACCCGACTCCAAGAGAGCGGGGAAGAAACCGATTTTATATCGGGGCGAGGGGGCCATGACAGCGCGCGCCGTGAGTGGCAGCTTGAAGATAAAGGACACCGCTGCCACAACGCCCACGCGGTCGAGTCCCAGGCTGAGATCAGCAGGCTTGGGCTCGACGTTGCCGTACTCAGCAACAGCGCCACCAAGGGGCCAACCAGAGCAGAGGCCGATTGGGGCGAAGGAACCCGAACCAACCATACCAGAGTCGAGGCCGACTCAGGCCGGTATGCCTCTGCCATCGATGACATAGACCGGGGCGAGTCCAGGCGGTGCTACAGCGCTTCGCCGGGACGGGCAAGCTGGCAGGAAGCTGATGTTCTCCAAGAGGTGCGCTACTCCGATCCTGTAGTCGTTGTATGCTAGTATACAGTCCTGATGTCTTGTTTCGTTGTGCAGGAAATGCGGCCGATATCGACCTCAAAAAGGTTGACCCATCTGCTCCACTTGAAGAGTCCGCCCCAGCCGAGCCAGCGGCAGCGAACACACCTGCTGAGCCGGCGGCCAGCCCGGATCGCTGAGACCGAGGGGCTCCGACTACAGGCCACTATCGCCACTCGACCAAGAGTGGTGTTGAAACTGAGGCCCGCCCCCCGAGGCACCGTACGTCGCGGAAGCGGGGGACGGAACCCCCGACCGGTCCCCGATGTTGTAGGGGAAGGCGCTGGCCCAGGACCCCCCGTCATCATGGTTATCGTCATCGCCATCGTCGCCATTGCCGCCGCCGCCCGAGATCCCACATTTGCCTCGGATCGAAGCTCCCCCACGTGGATGCCCCGGACCTTCACGTGGACCACTCGCGATGGCACTATGAAAAGCTTCAGCTCGATGAAGTCGTCGCAAGGAGAATGCGAAGAGCCTGCTTCGTGCCGCCATTAGCGGGTCCCAGGGGGTCGCGGTATGAATTCTTGTAGTGAAGCTCCAGCAATCTTCTTGCCTTTTGACGTTTGACTCTGTCGTCTTTGTTCCTTGTCCCGAGCAGAAGCTCGTTGACCGCAATGAGCGATGACGGAGATCCTGATCGAGATGGCTCCCCACCTCACGAATTGCAACAACTCCGGCATTAAAGGCCGAGATGGCGCATCACACGAGAGGGAGGCCTGGCTGAAGACGGCGCTGATCAGCTCAGGGCAGAGACATGACCTTAGCCGAGAAGATTAGAGGTAAAAATCCCAAATGCATCTTCCCGACTGAACCGTTGATGTATTCATCCAGCTGCGTTGTTCCCGCTGCTCGGTGGTGTCATGACTGCACGATTGAGCTCTTGCTAATCTATGTGCAGACCTCGAAGCCGAGTTAAAGACCCGAACAGAGAGGGAGTCGCAGTGAGGAGGCCGAAGAAGCCAAGGCCGAGCTTGAGAAGGGTCAAGGCCGACCTGACAAAGGCCAACACCGAGCTTGACCGGGAGAAGTCCGATGTTGGAGAAAGGCCGTACCATCAAGCTCGGTAAGGAGAAAGCTAGCTGGAGAAGACCGTGGCCGAGTGGGAGGCCGACTACGAAAGTAAGTCCTCAACCCGACTGTATCTCAGCCAATACATTAGTCATTCCAATCTGTAGCCGTGCTGACAAGCTTTACTTGCCGGCCGATCTGGGCAGGCATGAGAGCCAATCCAGGCCAGTACGGTTCTACACGGAGGAGATAAGGTCAATCAGGGAGTCACGGAGGCCCTCGTCGGGTCCGTGAAAGGGCTCCTTGACCTTGTAGATCCCGCCCAGTGGGGAACCAGCTGCAGCAGAATTCCTCAGATAATGGGGCGTCTTGAGGACGCGCCGAGTGCCCTGAAAGGTACTTAGACGAGCGTTGCCGCCGCGTGGCCCAGACCCTAGCAATGACCAAAGTCCATCTACCCGAGGACGGACATTGAAGCCATCGGGGAGGGATTTTCCGAGAGACGACGCCCGAGGAAGCGCTGGAGCTGATCTCACAGGGCGAAGCCGACTGCTGAAATTACCCGAGACCTGGGTCTGTAAGAGCAATACATTTGTAGTCGGTGTATATATATGCTTTCATATAAATCATGTGTAATATATGTGCAAGCCGCCAAACTTATTATTCGTTGTCATTAGCTTTACCGACCATGTAGTGCACCGAGTTAATTCGATAGAACTTAATAAAAAACGTTCGGAATGTACGATGCTATACTCGGTAAACGTGACAGTCGTGCAAGGCTTCATAACCGAGTGAAATGAGCTCGTATGTTATTGACAGAACACATATATACATGCAGCCCCCTACTCACTACTCGATTGAACAAGCGGCGTAGTGAGTCAGGAAAACTGTACACATGAAATATAAAACTCAGGTATAGAAAGGATGTAGCTGTTCTATATTCCATGAGTTGCTGATGAGACGCCGTCTTTTGGTCTTCAGTCGGTAGGCGCCTGGCCGCGTGACCTCGGCTATAATGAACGGCCCTTCCCAGATGGGGGATAATTTGTGCCTGTCCTTGGTGGTTTGTATTTTCCTCAATATGAACGATCCCGACCAAAAAGGCGCAGCCACGGACATTGCGATTGTGGTAGCGACGCAGGCCTTGAAGATACCTTGCCGACTGGATTGTTGCGGCGTTCTCTTGCTTCTTCCAGCTGATCTAATTCGATCAATCGGGTGCTGTTGTAGTCGTCTTCGGAGTAAGCCCGGACTCGTGGAGAACCGAACTGTATTCTGTCGGTAGCATGGCCTCGGTACCGTAGACCAGAAGAAGGGGATTGCCCTGTTGCCCGACTAACCATGGTTCTGAGAGACCAGAGAACGGATGTAGTTCTTGTAACCACCGACCCGCATATGGTGTAGTCGGTCGTATATCCTGGCCTTGATGCCTTGTAGGACCATGCCGTTGGCTCGTCAACCTGCCCGTTGCTCCGCGGGTGTGCCACAGATGCATAGCAGATCTTGATGCCGAAAATCTCGCAGAAATCTTGGAATAGGCCCGCCGCGAACTAAGTGCCGTTGTCGGTTATGATGTGGTTAGGACCCCAAACTGTATAGTATACTCAGGATGAAGTCCTTTGCTCGTGCCGCTGTTGATTGTTGCGAACGGGTTTGCCTCAATCCATTGGTGAACCTTTATCCACTGCGACGAATAAATGCGTGAACCCTCTTGGCGCTTTCTTGAATGGCCCGACCATGTCAGCCCCCATACTGCGAATGGCCAGAGATGGGGATAGTCTGGAGTTCCTGGGCGGGGAGATTTGTCTTGTCTTGAAGAACTGGCAACCCTCGCACTTGCGAACGATGTCTTGGCGTCTGTGACTGCTGGGCCAGAAAAATCCCTGCCGGTAAGCCTTTCCGACTAACGTCCTGATGCAGCGGTATGGTTGCCACATATGCCTGAGTGGATTGAATGCAGGATCTGCTTGCCTTCCTCGGTGGTGACACAGCGCATGAGGACACTGATGCGCTCCTTCGGTACATGTCTTCTCCGACTAGCAGGAAGCTTTGCTTCGACGCTTGATCTGCTCGGCTTGACTGCGATCTTCTGGGAGTTCATCGTCCAGGAGGAATTTGAGAACAGGACCCCTCCAGTCTTGACATATGTGCAGCACTTCGTCTATAGGTCGGGGTAGGTCGCCTCCCGACTGCTCCGGCGCCGGTTTCTTCTTGACTGATGGCTCCATAAGTTGCTCGACAAATATTCCAGTCGGAATCCGCTTCTCGCTTGGATCCCATGTTTGCCAGCTCATCGGCCGCGTCGTTGTATTGTCGCAGGACGTGTGTTATCTCCAGCCCGTCAAACTTGTTTTCCAACTTGCGGACCTCCTGACAGTATGCCGCCATTGGTCGTCGAGACAGTCCAGTCTTTTCATGACTTGGTTGACCACGAGTTGGGAGTCTCCGCGCACAACCAGTCGACATATGCCGAGTGATATGGCGATGCGAGCCCGTGGAACAAGAGCCTCGTACTCGGCGACGTTGTGGGAAGCCGGCAAGTGGATTTGTAGTACTGTTTTCGCCGAAAATCGCCGGGTCCCGGTTCGGCGTCTAGGTGACACGCGAAGGCCTGGGAGATTTGCTTCACTCCAGTGCAGGTCCAAAAGTTTGAGGTTCGTAGGCGTGCCAGTCAATTTGACCCTGTAATTGACAAGGAGGAAAATGTTAGATCAATGAGCCAATCGGCTGGAAGCCGATCTAGACTCGTTTCATCAGCCGATGGCCGATGCACACTGTAGCACTTACAAATCGGCTTAGGTCCGATGACGGCAAGAACAATAATGTAATAATAAACAAATGTCATGCTAGCCGATCATCGAAGGGATATTCGAAAACCGGCTATAAGCTGGATAAAATAAACAAGTATAATACATAAATAAATCAAATAGATCCTAGCTGATCATGATCTAGTGTTACTGGTATTGTTATGAAGGTATGCCAGCACCCGGGCCCTTGCTCCCGAAGATCTTCGTCCGCTATCCGGGCCCAATACTGGTCCTTACCCGGGCTCATGCCCGGCCCTTACCTGGGGTCATGCCCGGGAACCTGCTTGTACTTGTGCTTGGATCGGCAGAATAAACCCATCGGCTAGCCCTTAACCGATTGTGACAATAATACAGGCAAGAACATAAAAAAATATGCAATAACGCAAATCATAAATAATTGATAAGCTAGCCGACCGCTTAACGAAGCGAACACAGGAATAAAACAACAAATAAATGTAGTCGGCTTTAACAGGTAACTTATCGGCTAAGCGCTCCGATAACACCATCGCACAACACCATCGGCTTATCAAGAGTAAAGCTATTATGTCAGTCTAGTAGATCGGACCTAACCGTTGCAGCACAGACGATAACGATAACAATGCCTCAATGAGCCGATAGATATAATGCGATCGTGATGAAAATAACTTACCGGCTATGCGCTCCGATAAACGTCTGCACACAACGCATCGGCCTAGCAGGATCGACTTATCACTAGCAGTTCAGTAGGTCGACCTAACCGATGCAGCACGAACTGGTGATAAATCGCTCCCAGTAAGTCGATACAGTCCTGTGCACGCGTGATGTGATATACCTAATCAATCTATGAATCAAACTGAACTGATGCAGCCATAGATAAAGTAAATATATCGTGGTAAGCCGACTACCATAAACCAACTAGAATATCGGACCCAACCGAGGAAGTCCTAGCCGATTGGTAGTCGGTGTGACGAGACTTACCCTCTCGCAGGAGTTCGGACCTAACCGATGCAGCCCGGCTCGAGAAGCAGGATCCCGTCAAAGGGTGGCGATGCGCCGAGTTTGTATTGATCGTTGTGATGATTACAAGGTCCCCGGGCATACGTATATATACCCCGAGTTACATGAGTCCTTATAGGACACGATATATGATTTCCTATCTATAACAGAAAACGCTAACGAGGCCTGACCGGACACGAGGTCAGGTTTCCTAAAAGAGATAAACCTTTCCTAATAACTATAGTAATTAACTGCCACGCGCGGTCTTCACGGCTCCTTCTCAGACTCGGTCTGCTTCTTGGATCAATTTCCATTATCCGACTGCAACCGTCCTCTTGACCGAATCTGATACAGGTCCTTACCAAATTTTGGCGTTAACACATGCCCCCAATTTCGGAGTTCTTCTGTAGGATTCCGAAATTCTTCCAACTTTGGGCCTCTAGATTTCTCCCATACCGAGGCGGCCCAAGATAGCCCACTTGCCATAAATGTTTTGAAACAGTGCCAACGGCCTCAATTCCCGCTCGGCTGTCATACCTTTATAAAACGCTTCGTCTTCTTGCCCTCTTTTTTATACTTTCACATTACCAGAGCACCACCGCTTCATCTTCCACATCCTCACCAAAGCTCTAGCGAATCTAGACGAATTACTGCAACCTCTCTCTCCGTCCGTCGACCCCTGCAACCTCTCCTATTTCCGCGATGGCAACAGCATCTGCAATTCCTGAGGTAATCTTTTCACCCGGTTATTTTCCCCAATCTGCAATCTGTACGAACCCGATTGCCATGTTCTTCACCTGTTCTTCGTCGTGTTCTTGTCTACTGTAGCATCTTAGAGCCCAGATCTTGATTCCGGCCGCCGATTACCCCTGCTTTTTCTATCATGGCCCCCATGGGCAGCGAAGATCCCACCGATTTCATCAGTGCCGAAACCCAACGCACTCCCTTCAAGACTCGGCCATGTTGGTCAGTGACTGGACCAACAGCTTCAGGTCCTGCCGAGCAGATTGCCCGGATGGAGAGACTGGTACATCAGAGTATCGGCTGCAAGAGGATCTATTGGGAAGAATCTCACATCGGCCACTGCATCAACCTCTCCTTGGCCGATATGGAAAGGAATGAATCTCTGCTCTCATCGGCCTCGTACTTCTGGTCTGATGCTCTCAATGCCTTTCTGTTTGGTCATGGCCGATGACCCCCACTCTGCTAGATGTGACCATGCTCACCTGCCTGGACACTACAAGCTACATCAACCCCTTCAAACTCCGGTTCAAGCCTGCCCACCGGCTTCAAACAAAAAACATCGGTGGCTGGTCCAGGTATATATCTCTTCACAACAAAGGAATGGTCCGGTTGATGATCGGGAGCATGTCGCTTTTCTGAACTTGTGGTTAGAACGGTTCGTCTTTGGTGGCGCAACCCTCGGCCGACGACCAACATGCAATGCCTGGCAGAGTTGCTTGGCCGATAGGAAAACAAATTCCGTTAGGGCACTATCTCCTTGGCGCCACCTACCAGCTGCTTCATCAGGTGGCACTAAAGCTAATCGGCCGGCCAGCCCGTCGGCCCACATTGGGGTCCTTGGTGGTTCGTACAGCTCTGGCTTAATGTTTACACCTCCAAGGCCATCCCAGAAACTTCCCTCCTCAAGCAATCCTCCAGCTGATTACCCAGAAGATCAAGACCCCATCTACCGCGATGCATCTCTATGGGTGAAGCTGCATCGGCCCTTTCTGGCGGCAAGATATCCCCTGCTGAAGTTAGTCAATGGTTCAAGGGGTTTATTATGGCTTTACCAGGGATGCTACTCTTTGGTTTGCTTACAATGACGCATCATCATTCGAGATGCCTTCCAACTTATCCACTCAAAGCTCTGAACGATGATCAATCTAAAGCCATATTCCTATCGGCCATCAGTCCTTGCCTGCTGCCAACCGGCTTTTCTCTGGGCCGAACTCAACCATCGTATGAGTTCTACCACCCATCAACCAGCTCCCGTCACTCGGCTTGGCCAGCTTCCGATCGGCCTGTTCTTCACCGACAAACTCCAGGCTCGGGCACGGTCAGCAGCGCCTGGAATATGATCGCTGCGGTCTTTGACAGACTCCTCCTGCTAGGCGCTGCCACCAGGTGTACGTCTGCACTGCCAACACCAAGCCTTTTGTCCGATGGTGCGTCGAATGGAAAAAACATCTGTTCTGCTTAGCGCCCACTTGTTATTGCTCCGTCTGGATGCCGACTATGTTGAATCTGACAACGAGGTAACTCTCGCCAAGCTTCAAATATCATCCTCAATCGTCTCTGACCCTTACTTTGCAGGCCGCCAGCGTCGAGCCCCCATCAACAAGCAACAGCGGTCGGCCGATTCTGTACCAACCCTCATCAGCCGCTCCGAACTTAGGACGCGACGCTCCATCTCCATCGGCTCTTCTCAAGGCGCCTCGGCCGATGGGACAAAAGCGGAAGAAGTTAGCGCATCGCCCCTCTTTGAAGAAGCAGAAGACCGATGCCGATGTCGCTGCACCAACGCCACCTTCTCCTCAAGCACACACGGCTCCCCCATCCCCTCAGGTATGCGCCAAATCTTGTTATCGTCATTATCCACTCTCTCATTTATTTACCAAATCCTTTTCAGCTTGGTCATCGGCTCCAGAACCTCAACATTCTTCTGACATCCTTCCAAGTGCCGAACCGATAGCTTCTCCAGCTCCCCCTCTTTCAGCACCAAGTCCTCCAGCCATCGACGAGACTGCTTCTATTCCATCGGCTGACATCGGCCCTTCTGAAGAACAACCCACTCATCCTACCGAAGCCGATGTTACCCGATCTGCCGACGTCCTTCCTCAGGTAACCTTTGTCATGCTCGTACTTTGCTTCTAATCTCTTATTGATCACCTTTCCGATACCAATTTTGCAGTCCTTGACCGACTTGTTCTCCTTCGACATCGGTCAATATCTGGAGGTAGAAGAAGCTACAGCCACCAGTGCAGCCTCCAAACCGTCCTCTCAGCGATGTGCGCGAGTATTTAACAAGCATCATCAGTCGCTGGAAAATCCAATCGATGCACTGTAGAAAGACTGCGGGCCATCCGAGCAAGATTTGCAGACATCGAACACCACCTGCCCGAAGAGCTCGTTGATGCATTGACCCCCGCCAGCATACCTGGAGTCTCATAGGTTTAAACTTATCAAGCTCAGACAGCGTATAGCCGATCGTGCTGACCAACAGAAGATAGCCCAAGACATCCAAACCGATCGGCTATCAGCCCAGATAGACAAGAAGAACTTGATGACATGGCAGCTGTCCCCAAAAACTTCAATCCAAGCTAAATCAACTGAAGAAAAAGGAAGCCGATTTGCTGGGAGAACTTGAAAAAGTTCGCAAGGATCTTGAAGACACAGAATCCAGCTCATCGGCCTGCCGCAAGCCATCCAAGATCAAGAAGCCAAAGTCGCAGCAGCAGTGCGCCAAGTCATCCATCGGCGCAAAGCTTAAAAGTCATCCCAGGCTCTGATGAAGACGATATCCGGGCCATCAATGAAATTGATCAGATCCGTCTGCGCGCAATCGAAACTATCCGAAAGTTTTTGTAAGCCTTAAACCTTTATAACTGACGATTTTCCGGAACATGCCGATCACCCTTCTGCTGTCATGTAACCAGATCGGCTCTGCTACTCATCTCTCTCATCCCTGATAATTTTTCCGCTTATTTTAATCTAAAGGCGATATCAATTGATATCGGCTGTCTTTAAGCGACGTATAAAAACATCGCTTTCCGAATTGCTTAGAAATCGGCTGTACTTAACCGATTTAAGAGTTGATCCAAACGCTAGGGTAGTATTTCTTGAGATATTTCCCATTAAGTGCTTAGCAAACTCCGTCCCGTCAGATCTTCTAATATATATGCGTTACCAGGCACACAGCGATTAATCCGATAAGGCCCTTCCCAATTAGGCGACCATTTTCCGAACTTATTCTCTCTGGACCCGATCGGCAAAATCAACTTCCACACAAGGTCCCCCTCGGCAAACGACTTATTCACCACCTTTTTGTTGTAATGCCGAGCTGCCCTAGCCTTATTCTCCTTGATTCTTTCTAGCGCTCTCAACCGATTCTGAGCTAAATCTTCAAGTTCATCTGCCATCAAGTTATAATAATCATCGGCCGTCAATTGATTCTGCAAAGAAAGTCTTCTAGAGCCGATGTTAGTTTCCCATGGTAAAACCGCCTCATGTCCATATACCAACTGATACGGCGGTACCGCGAGTAGACCCGTGGCATGCCATCCGATAGGCCCATAATGAATCGGCTAATGTAGAATGCCATCGCCGTGGCTGCTCATTCAATTTTCCGCTTAATCAACTTGATCAAACTCTTGTTGGAAGCTTCTGCTTGCCCATTGGCTTGAGCATAATAAGGCGATGAATTTAATAACTTGATTCCCATACTGGCAGCAAACTGTTGAAACTCATCAGAAACAAAAATAGACCCCTGATCAGTAGTTATCGTCTGAGGAATCCCAAACCGATAAATGATATGCTCCTTGATAAATTCAATCGCTTCTTTGGACGTGACCTTCTTCAAAGGAATTGCCTCTACCCACTTGGTGAAATAATCTGTTGCTGCCAATATAAACTTATGTCCCTTACTTGATGGAGGAAAAATCTGGCCGATCATATCAATTCCCCATCCTCTGAACGGCCACGGTTTGATGATAGGATTCATAGCCGATGCCGGTGCCCGCTGTATATTTCCAAACTTCTGACAATCTTGACATCCTTTATAATACCTAAAGCAATCTTCCAGCATTGTCGGCCAAAATACCCTACTCTTCTCAAACAACCACTTCATCTTATGAGCCGATTGATGAGTTCCATAGATGCCTTCGTGCACTTCACACATAACCACTTTGGCTTCTTCCAAATCCAGGCATCTAAGCAGAACTCCCTCAAACGTCCGATAATACAACTCCTCATCAAGTAAGCACATATTAGTAGCTTTATACCGAATCTTCCTGGAAACAGACTGCGACGGGTTTCGTAAGTAATCAATTATCTCCTGTCTCCAGTCATCGGCCTTGTTCTGGACATCAATATCGCTATCTCCACCTCAACCTGCCTATTCAGCCGATATCCTGAAGCAATCTGTGCAAGATCATTGGGCTTCCAAATTCTGCTCCCTGGGAATATGATTCATTGACACCATCTTGAAATCCTTCAACAAATCCACGCACTCTTCATAATATGACCTCAAAACATCATCCTGCACTCATATTCTCCAGATAACTGTTTGATCACCAACAAAGAATCACCAATAATCTCTATAATGATCGGCCCCGATCTCATTTAATAGTTGAAGTCTTTTAGTCACCGCCTCGTACTCCGCCTGATTGGTTAGTCCGATAAGGCTTAATTGTAAAAGCAAACTCAAAACTTGCCCCCGAGGCGACACAATAACCAAACCGATACCAGATCCATGCTTGCAAACCGATCCATCAAAAAAATAAGACCCACGGGATCGGCTCCACATAGTCCTCGTGCGACCCCCTGTGCTGGACAATAAAATCGGCCACTGCTTGTCTCTTTGATTGCTTTAGCCGATTCGTACCTCTAGTCAAGACTCTGTGCAGGGCAAAAAACCCACTTGCCAACTCGCCCTTTCAAGACTGGAGCGACAACATATATTGTGACCACACTCGCCTGGCAACTACTGTACATTCAGCCGATAGGATGTAATGCTCAACTTGTACAACGAGAAATATAAACACAAGCATGAACTTCTCCACCGCTGGATATCTCGTCTCAGCATCCAAAAGTCTCCTACTTAGATAGAACACAAACTCGCTCTTTACCTTGCAAATTCTTGGATCAAAACAGAACCGATGGACTTCTCATCGGCCGACAAGTATAATCTGAACGGCTTACTCCTTCCTGCGGCGGAATCAAAACAGGCGGGGAACTAGATATTCTTGATCCGTCAAACGCCTTCTGCAGCGCTGCCGCCCCACACAAATTCTTGATCGCTTTCAACTTCAATAACGGCGTGAAAGACTCAACTTCTCCCTGATAAATTTGATATAATTGAATCTCCTCACAAAATTAATCTTGCGATCAACGATTGCATACTCTGTCTTATCGCTTGGTGGCTCTGCGGTCTTAATGGCTCTGATACTTCGCTGACTAACTTCAATCCCCTTCGCTCATGAACCCTAAATATCTCCAGAAATTGCCCCAGCCGATCACCAAAAGCACACTTACTTGGGATTCTATTCTCTAGTCCGTATTTCTTGGCCCTCTCCAGCATATTCCTGCTCTTCGTAAATTTCGGCTGTATACTGGCTTCCCCACTTTTAGATTTAACCTTCTTACCACACTCATCAATGTAAATTTCCAGCCAACAAACCCGATGAGATCATGAAATATATAGGGTTCATTGCTCTTTGATAGGCGGTTGACCGGCACTTTTCAATCCAAAAGCTCCTTACTACCCACTCATACAAACCGACGTAGCTCCAGGACATCGGAACGCAGTCTTGTGTATATCCGTCTTCGTGCCATGAAATCTGATTGTATCTCTGCATTGCCGTCCATGAAGCTGATAATCTTGTGGCCATGACGCTGCATCCACCACAAATCCGCTATCGGCATCGGGGCCTACTCATCCTTGGGGGTAGCTTTATTTAGATCCCGGAATCAATACATATCCTCAATTCCCATTTTTCGCTTCTCCACCGGGACGATATTAGAACCCACGTCAGCATATCGGCACGGCCTTATGAACTTGGCATCGTACAAACTTGTGATCTCCGCCTTGATCGGTTCGGGACTATAATATTCTGCCTTGAAGTCTCCTTGGAGCCTGCTTGAATGGCCGATACCGTGGTTTAAATAGGTAGCCGATGTTCAACAAGCGGATCGGCTTAATCCTGGCATCTTCATGTATCTCCACAGGCGAAACAATCCGATACTCTTGCGAAACAATGCTAGTCAATTCTTCTCGTAGCTTCAGGACTTAATTTTTGCTTATATACGTCGGCCTTGGTCTATCTCTGGTCCTATATCAACTCTTCCAAATCATCAGCCGACGTAAATCCCTTGCCCCAATTTCCCTCTCGAAGGTCTTCAATGGAGCCCATCAAGATAACAATTCAGAGCACGACTTGCTGGATCGGCTGTATCCCTGGGCTAGTAACCTTGAGGTAATCTCCTTCCCAAACTCTTGCCGGATAGGCAGTCAACACATCGGCTTCCCCAGACTGGTAGATCGGTCATTGGCAATATTGGTCGACCGATCTGCTGCACCACCTTGACTTGATCTCTGCCGACTGTATTAGACATTGATGCATTGTCGAAGGCACGCAAAGTTCGCGTGAATCCAGTCCCTGCCGAGAAGCAAACTATATGACCCGCTTTTCCGTCAATTAAAAAAACGTGGTTGGGTAATGTCTTACTCCCTACTGTCAGCTCCACGTTCACTACGCCTTTCGCTTCCAGATGAATTCCACCGAGTCTTTTAGCAGCCATATTTGTATGATCAGGTCTAAGGTAGTCTTCCCCAATTTCCGGAACGTAGCATGAGGCATGAGGTTAACAGCGCGTCCCCATCAACCAACATTTTGTCATCGGCTTCCCATTTACGTATCCCTTGATGTATAACGGCTTTTAAGTGCCGATGCTCTGACTTCTCAGGTTTATCAAATATAGCTTGATCAGATTGCACGGTTAGTTGAGCGAAAACCTCCTCATCTCCTTCTTCATCCTGATGAAAGCGCTTTAATTCCCGAGGCAAAAGAACACACATATTTAGGTGCTGATACGTCCTCATCGTCCTTCTTCTTCACTTGCCAAACTTGCCTAGTCCTTTTGGGACGATGATCAACCTCCTCTTGACCCTGGCATTGGCCCTTTTGCTGTTTCTGGTGTCGTAGCCGTTGTGCCCTTCTCTTCTGATTCTTGTGAATATGCCGCTAGGAACCATTGAGGATCTGGACTTGTTTCCCATGCGCTTCCTCTTTCATCTTCAAAGAACTCTTCATGGATGCGGCCCCAATCGGCTATGAACTGATGTTCTTTTCCCAAGGCGACCGATCCGGAACACTCCTGCTGGCGAATCATGCATTTCCTGTAGCTGCTCGGGCCCGCGAATTTTCAGCTGATGGCAATCTCATCCCTTGATCCAAAGCAGAAACGAAAAACGGGCAGTCCCAATGCGGATTATATTGTTCCGGTCCATCCCTCTGTTCAATATCGTACCTTGAGTACTTCTCTATCATACCTGATGAAGTATCCTCGATTTACTCTTGGACGTTTTCCTTCATCGGTCTTGAGTCCTCGGATGATGACCCCGCATAGACCGATGTTTACGGGGAACGGGTGGCCATCTATCTTCATTGGCTTTTTTGTCTTCAAACTTGATTCGTCCTTTGCTCACAGCCAGCTGAATTTTGTTTGCCGAAAAACTTACACTCGTTAGTACTGGTGCGATATCGCGTTGTTGCCATTTGCAATACTTCTTCTTTCTTTAGTTCTTCGGCTGATGGAATCACGTGGTTTGGCGTCAATTTGTGATTTGCTTTGTCCTGCTAACCAACAATCAGAAGATCTTATCGTCCCCTTGCTTCACATCGAAATTCATAACTCGTTTCCTTTTCTTTGTCCTGATTAGTCTTATGTATTAACCCATGGGCATGATCCGATTCTATTCCTTGGCCGACCTTTTTACCGCCACATCCCAACCGTGGCATGCGTCGGATCCTCGTCATCGCTGAATTCCCGTTGAATAGTCACTGCAACGCTGAGAACTCTCCCTCTGGTTACTTGTCCTTTTGGTCCGCCCTTGAAATCTGAGTCTCGGTTCATGAGCCATCTACCCGTTCTGGTACTTGGCTGTGACCAAGGGACTGGACGACTTTCCCCTTGAGCACGAACCGGCTTGCTTCATCAGTAGTTTCTGTGGCGTTCCCATCGAGGGTTCAGCCTTAAGAGGATCGGTCCCAGAGGCGCGGTTCCAGGCCCCACGAGCCGGGCCCTGCAATGGCTCATCCGCATCGCTCAGGTCTTGAAGATATACCTATAACATCTCTGGTTCCTCCGGGCCTGATTGTATGCTTCTCGACGTGGCCTCCGAAATTGTGCGCTGGGAGATTCGGTTAGTCTCAGCGTGGGTATCTTCCGTTATACATGGTAGGGTGGGCGATTGCTCATTTAGATCTAAAGGAACCTTTCCGATTAAAAGATTGACAGTCCCTCCAGGCTCGTACGAGTCCCAGCGAAGAAATATTGTGAACTGTTTCCCAGATCGGCCCACCCCGAACAGAATTCGGCGGTAACGAGGAGAACCATGTAAAAGCCGTCCAGATGTGATAGGGGAAAAAACCTACCCTTAGGGCCTCTTAGCGCGATGCTTCCCCGCACTGCGCCAGAATCGGCTGACATGTTCTACCTGTAGATGTTGTTGTCCTGCCCCTGAAAACTTAGAGAATCGGGCCCACTGATCGGTGTTGGCAAGAACCTGTCAACCTCAGGATATGGGTCCGATACATGAACGCTTGTTCCTTGGGCTTGATCCTGAACTCTCCTTTACTATTTCCTCACCGTTGCCGACAAATCTTTCCTCTCTTGCATTCTCCTGTTGATACTGCTGATACGCATCGGCGGGGTTGGTTGCCGATTCTGTCTGTGAACTCCTCTGGTAAGTACCTGGATGCTCCTCTCCCGGATAGTTCCTGCTGGTACCCCCATAATAATAGATCGGTGATTATCCAGGAGGGATATACTGTTCCCCGGCCTGGTTTTGCGGCCGAACAAAGTGTTCTGGTATATCCTTGCCTAATGTTGTAATTAACTTGGCCTGGCTCTATCTTCGTGGAGAAAAACAGGACCCGAGTTGGCTCTTGGCTAATCGATCCATCAACAGTCTTCTTGAAAGGTTATGCAAGTCTTTGACTAAGGCCTTGACTGATTGAGAGTGCGTGGTGCACAGCCTGTTGACCATCTCCTGTAAGGCTTGATTTTGTTGGACTCTCAGGTTGTATGCGGCTCGTTCTCCTACCAGTATGGTTTTGGAAACTGAGTTCTGAATCGGCCCCTTGTCTTGTCAATACTGACGGATTCTATACACAGCTTCTGAAATTTGTCAGGTTGTCAACCTTGCTGTTTTGTTTTTCAGTAGATCTCCTGGTGACCGGAATTACGTTGTCCGTCTTGATTTTTTCCAGCCATGTTGAAATCTGATTGAAACAATGTTTGTTGGAATTCTGGCTTAAAACTTCGTGTCCCACGGCGTGCCAAAGCGTGTTGACGCCGAAAATCGCCGGGTCCCGGTGGCGCTGGGTGACACGCGAAGGCCTGGGGAGGAATTTTGCTCACTCCAGTGCAGGTCCAAAGTTGAGGTTCGTACGTGCCCAGTAATTTGCCTGTATTGACAAGGAGGAAAATGTTAGATCATGAGCCAATCGTAGAAGCATCTAGACTCGTTCATCAGCGATGGCCCGATCAACCTGTAGCACTTAACACATCGGCTTAAGGTCCGATGACGGCAAAAAATACATGTATAATAACAAATGTCATGCTAGCCGATCACGACGGGATATTCGAAAAACCGGCTATAAGCTAGAAAAATAAACAAGTTATGCATAATAAAAAATAGAGCCTAGCTGAATCATGATCTAGTGTTACTGGTGTTTGTATGAGGTACTGCAAGCACCCGGGCCCTTGCTCCCAAGATTCTTTCGTCCGCTATCCGCCCAATACGGTCCTTACCAGGTCATGCCGCCTTACCTGGGGTCGTGCCGGAACCTGCTTGTATTGTGCTTGGATGGCAGAAATAAACCCATCGGCTAGCCTTAACCGTTGTGAAATAATCACGGCAGAACATAAAAATATGCAACAACGCAAATCTAAATAATCTGATACGCTAGCGGCGCTTAACGAAGCGAACACAGATAAACACAATAAATGTAGTGGCTTTAACAGTGTAACTTATCGGCTTAAGCGCCCGATAACACCATCGACACACCATCGGCAATAAGAGGTAAAGTTATTATGTCAGTCTGTGTCGGAACCTAACGTTGCAGCACAGACGATAAGATCACAATGCCCCCCCCTCAATGAGCCGATAGTATAATGCGATGTGATGAAAATAATTACCGCTAA
>RYFJ01002262.1:0-66027 GCA_003991445.1 Oryza meyeriana var. granulata
AGATGATGACGAATACAGAGAAACAAGGGCAGGACGCGGGATAAAACAGAAGAAGAGATGACAAAACTGTTGAATAACGAGATCGAAGAACAAATGTTGGACACGACGAAGATGCGAAGAAGCAAGATGCCAACGGTGCGGGCGAGGGGGGGCGGCGGGTAGAGGCTAGGGTTTTCGTCTCGGGGGCATGAGTACTCTTGCTTAAATGCTTGGCAAGGTGGCTTGAGTGGGCTTTGGAAGATTTAGGCCTTGGGCTCGATTTCGACTACTCAAAAGATACAAGGTGACGTTCTAGCCGCGAATCGCGGCTCGCGGATTTGCTCGTGTCGCACCAACAAACGTCGGCCGGCCGGGCTTCCTCCCGTTCGCCGGTTTGATACTGGGCTCACGTCGCCTCCGCTCCATTCCGTGGCCTCCTCGTAGCGCATGGACCTCCTCCTCTCTCACTCGCGGCCGCCGCCTATCTTTCTACTCCGATGTGCTCGACCGGCGCCCCGTTCGTCTCGTTCCGCTACCCCCTATAGGTGGCGTGGTCTTGCTTATAGTTCAGCCCTCGTCGCCGCCCCCCGCACCGCGCGGGCGCAGCCTTCCGGTCCATGCCCGTCGAGACCACGTGCTCGTCACGGGCGCACGGGCTACATTCGGCCGGTTTCGTCGTCCGCGAGCTCCTCCGCCCGCGGCACCCCGTGGTCGCCGTCCGCGCTCCCGGAGCGGCTTGCGCGGCCGCAAGCGGCCCGGAGGAGGTCGTCGCGGACCTCGCACCCCCGCGTCGTCTTCTCCGTATGTCACCCGACGCGGAGCGCTCCTCGCGACCTGTCCTCGCAAGGTCCCATCCACGCGCGGTGTGCTGCCTAGCGCAGCCGCGGGGTGGCGTCCAGGACTCGTGGCGCGTGGACTACAAGTGCCACGCTGCCACCCTCCAGGCGCGCGCGGCCTCGGCGCCGCCCACTTCGTCCTCCTCTCCGCTGTCTGCGTCCAGAAGCCGCTGCTCGAGTTCCAGCGCGCCAAGCTCAAGTTCGAGGACGAGCTCGCCGCCGAGGCCGCGAGGGACCCGTCCTTCACCTACAGCATCGTCCGCCCCACGCTTCTTCAAGTCCCTCGGCGGCCAGGTCGAGACCGTCAAGAACGGCCAGCCGTACGTCATGTTCGGCGATGGGAAGCTCTGCGCCTGCAAGCCCATCAGCGAAGAGGACCTCGCCGCCTTCATCGCGGACTGCATCTTCGACGAGGGCAAGGCCAACAAGATCCTCCCCATCGGCGGCCGGGGAGGCGCTGACGCCGCCTGGAGGCAGGGGGAATGCTGTTCGCTGCTGGCGGAGCCCAAGTTCATAAAGGTGCATCCAGATATGGACGCCGTCATCTGGGTGCTGGACGGGCTGGCAAGGTGTTCGGGCTGGAGGCGGGCGGAGTTCGGCAAGATCGGGAGGTACTACGCATCGGAGAGCATGCTGGTGCTGGACCCGGAGACCGGCGAGTACAGCGACGAGAAGACGCCGAGCTACGGCAATGACACGCTCGAGCAGTTCTTCGAGAGGGTGATCAGGGAAGGGATGGCCGGGCAGGAGCTCGGCGAGCAGACATCTTCTAGGATCGCCTTCTTGGTTGCCAGTTTGTTGGCAACTCAGCAAGTGATTGTAATTACACAACCAAAGTCTTGTAGAAGGTGAGTGAGACTTTGAGTTGTTGACGTTTCAAACGCAATTAGCCATTCAATTGTACCATACTATGCATTGTCTAATTTGAAAGGAGGAGGATAGTTTTGCTCTTTCAGATCAGACATAAATCAAAGATGAATCCTATATAGAAGATTAGTGTCATATAACAATTTCATCAGCTTCGAGCATCGGATTTGTAAACATCTCAAATGCAATCCAGCCATTGACAGGCTATTGCAGGGAGTTCATCATTTTGTAACCATCATTTTGAACTCATTCTACGCAAGTCGCTCCATTTCACCAAATCTGATATATGATCCATTAAACTGATCCTAATTAAACAAAAACTTTTGCAGTAACACAGAGACAGACTACAGTAAAACCATGGCATAATAGCAATATCCTTTGCATGTCAACAGTATCACTCCGTTCATGATGCAAGATTATATACAGGGATTTGAGGAAACTAAATTCTTCTCAGTATAGTGTAGCCAATGGTGGGTACATACAAAATGCTGAAATTTTCTTGTATTATATGTGCTTCGTCCTAATTAGTATTCTCATGTCCAAGATGCAAAATATATTACAGAAATGAAAGCTCAAATCTAATTTGCTTTCGCAAAGCGGCCCTTAATCCTCAGCCTGCTATCAGCACGAGCTTTGCGGGACCAACTACCGGAACCTGCCTGTGAATCTGCAAGAATTCCATTGTGATACGAGTTATGTAGGAACAAATACAAATACAATAATCCAGAGTCCAAGATAGGTTTCAAGAAGAAAAAAAGTCATGCTATGCCATAAGCTTATTTCACCTTCTTGTCTTCCTCTTCTCTTTATAGGCAAAATGACAGAGTTTCTGTCTGGGCAAGGGACAATTTCAGGTTCATTCCTTTTGGGGAAGTGCATTGGCGTGCAAATTCCAGGATTTGTTTGGTGAGTATCTTCCATGCTGCTGCCATTGCTCATGCTGGGGCAAATTTCAGACATCTGAACAAATGATGACAGACATGCTTCAGCTGAGCTAACTGGAGCTTGCTCATATGTGAACTCAACCTTGCATGAATCATTTAGGGCATGGTAATCACTTTTGTCCCATCCACCATTCTGTCATAGATAAACTGGCATTATTCGATAGCCAAATAAATTCTATTGTGTGCAAAAGAACTGACAATGAAAACTAATGCAGATTTGGATGATGCTTTTCCATAGCTCTTAGCTGTTTATCTGCAGAAGTAGACCTACTCTGCATTTCCATGGCCAATTTCTGTTTAGATTTAAAGCCCCTTTCTGAACAGGACTCCGTCACTAAATAATCAATCATTAGAAATACCCTTCCCCAGGTATAAAAATTTATCTATGTAGCAATAGGCATGAAAGGAACCTTCCATGAATACACAATAGGTTTAAAGGAAATTCCATGAATAAGATCATCCTGCTTATCAAGAACGAATGTGGGGCTTCTTCTCTCAAATAAAAGAAATAATTTAGGAGGGTTCTTGGCTAATTGGCTGCAGTGCCTTCCTTTGACTAAGGGAACGTATCTTGAGTTGCTGACACCTGACACTTCAGAATATATACCCACCAACATAGGTACGGCCTAATGCCCATGGCAAAGCATGCTTAGGATTATCTTCACCGCATATGACGCAGAATCTGAACAGTTTCTACCGTTCAGATGAAGATGCTGCAAACACTACCGACTGTTGGTTGATGAATAATCACAAGAAAGTACATCCACAGTTCAAAACAGTAGTGCAGATTAGGGAGATACACTGAAGGATGTGGATCAAACCTCATAACCGGGTGTTGGCATGGACGCAACCTCATTGGTGTTGTTCTCAGTACCAAAATTGCCATGTCCAGTGATGTGTTGTGATGTTGCCCATGAAGGCAACTGCTGATCACCGGCCTGCGCTGCCTTGTGATGAGCTCCAATCTGCACACCGCCGTCTAAATTGGCGAGCTCGCCTAGCTGTCTGATGACCTCATCATTCACCTTCCCATCTAGCGAGCTCTGATTCTTTTGCAGCAGAATATGAGCAATAGTTAGCCGGATAAATGGGAGTAAACAGAAGTTGATTAAGAAAAGGTGGGGTATTTTTGGGACAGTGAACAGTAGAATGTAAAAACCAACCTTGGGGGAGGATGGCGTGAGGAGAGGCTCGAATCCATGGCAGGATGTGGTCGGCACGATGAGGTCCTCAAGGCTGAGCACCTGGGGCTCCTTCCAGATGGGCCACCACTCGTCTTCGCCCCCCCGCGCGGCCGGCTTGCCGGAGCAGGCGACCCCGAGGAGCGCGGCGAGGTCGAGCGCCGAGGGGCACCCGGTGTACGGCTGCACCGTGCAGAGGTCGTGGAGCGGCGCCGCCGTGCCGCCGCCGCCGCCGCGGTGCCTAGCGAAGTCGCAGTTGGAGCAGAGGAAGTCGTCCGCGGCGGCGCGGCGGAAGACGGCCCCCGAGGCGGCGCAGGCGGCAGCAAAAAAAGCGGGCCCGCGCTGGCGGAGCACACCGCGTTGGCGCCGTGCACGTGGCGGTCGCACGGCAGGCAGAGCCTCGCGGCGTCGGCCCGGCAGTACACCACCGCCGCCGCCGCCCCGCCGCAGTAGTCGCAGGTCACCGCCGCCGTGCCAGCCTCTCCCGCCTTGGACTCCTCCTCCTCCTCCTTCACCACCTCCGGTTCTTGAATTCTTACTTCTCCGCACCTAGCTCCCGGTCATCTTGACCCATCTTCCCAACGACACTACTCCGCCGCCGCGCAGAGAAAGAGAACGCCGGGTGAGTGGCCAGTACAAGAAGACTAGAAAGATCGAGTGGAGAAGAGATTGACGCCTCGTTGCTTGGGAGATAAGAAGAAGAAGGGGGGAGGGGAAAGAGGAGTGAATGAATTGGGCAATGGCGAAAGAGACGGGCGAGACTCGCGAGCGAGAAGATACTCGGTCTCGCGGCGGCCACTGGACAGGTGTCAGGTCACGAGCTAGCTTACCTGGGCCTCCCATGGATTATCACTGTCCTGTGCTCGCTGCGTGCAAGTTGCGAGACCTTTGTTAGTTGGAGACGACGACGGGGAGGTGGGGTCGGCGTGTCAGTGGTGGACAGTAGCAGCTTGTCTAGAGGACTAGAGATGGTGATGAGTGGTCGTTGTCGAGGCGTACTCCATGGTTCGACGGATCAAAGGATGACAGGTGACGGGAGGGACGAGCGGCTTCTCCATGGTTCGACGGCGACGGCGTGATCGGAGGCTGCCGTTGATGACGTGCAGGGTGAGGTAAGCGATGTGGTTTCTTCCTTCCTGGGCAGGGCCGGATCATAAAAAAGCTGTAGAGCTACATAAAATGTTTACTATAAAAATAAAAATTTTATTTGTAATTTGTAAAAACTTTCAAATTTGTTGTTTGTCCGCACGACGAGCCAGACGGCCTCTGGACGGTGGATCCGTCTTCTAGGCTACCCCTGTTCTTTTGAAAGAATGGGCGAATGGATTAGCAGACATATTTTTCGAGTTTATATACGATGTAATTTTTTTAAAAAAATTTTTGCATATAAATTTTTTAAAAAATATTCTAAATCTATTTTTAGCTTTATAATAGTTAATTTATTTAAATAATTATAAAAAAAATTATCAATTTAGTGAAAAAGAATGAGGCAAAAACACGCTAATTTAAAAAATCTATCTGTTCACGAAGGCTATTATAGGACTCGACATGCTAATGTACACATTCCCCACTTGGGTCATCTAGGCTCAGCCGTTGAGTCACGCCACTGTTGATCATGCCCCCAAGCTGTGCACGCCCTTGCTCTGTTTTTCCTGTGCCACCTTGCATGTCTTGAGCCAGTGCTATTGTGCACCGTGGTCATTGGTCTTCTTTTACATATCACTGTCCAACCGCTCGCTGATCGGACCTTGGCATTGCTATTCTGTAGCATACCTTAGTCATATCTTTAATGTTTGCCATATCATTACTCTCCTAATCAAATAGTTGAGATTTGTCTAGACAACCTAAAGAAGGAATTTCTTCCAACTTCCATCCTAACCCAAGGTCTTAAAAGGGAGGGAGTTCTTCCCTCAGTTCCCTATCTCCATCCCTATCCATATCCCCAAGTAGGGGTGAAAACGGTTCGGATATTATTCGCTAACCGTTCGAAATTTCGAATACGGATAGAATCGGTCGGATAATCTCGGATTCGAAAACGAAAATGGATAATTTTTCTCGAACACGGATGCGAATACAGTAAAGGCATTATCCGACGGATTTCGGAATCGGTCGAAAACTATCCGGACAAATTTTTGGATATCCACATCACCCATTACATTTACTCCTAACCCTATTCATTCTCTCTCCAGTCTTCACACACACAGTCTGCTCGACGCGACGACGCCATCCGCTCCAAGCGCCAGCCGTCGCCGGACCCTGCACCCCCTCGCCCGCCGCCGCTGGCGCCATCCCTCGCCCCCGCCCCTGCCGGACCCCGCGGCCGCCGCCGCCATCCCTCGCGCCCGCCGTCCCTGCAGCCACCTCCCCCGTCGGGCCCCGCACCCCCATCAGCCTCCGCTGCTGCCCGGCCTCGTGCCCCTCGCGGCCACCGGCGCCGGCCTGCGCCCACGCCTGTTGCCGCCGCCAGGCCCGCGCCCCCCGCGGCTCAACTTCCCCTAAACTCAGTGCAGTTCAGCTTCGCGGCTTTAGGTCTTCTTTGGCGCCAAATCCATCGTCCAATCCCAGGTAAATCCCCTCTTTTGGCAGATTAATTGATTTGGCCTCTTCGCTACTAGCTTGATGAGGTTCTTGGAGCTACTAGTGTTCTTGTATGTCCTGGATACATGGCCATGGATGCTCCATGTTCTGTGTTGTTTTTTCTGTTCTTTTCAATTATTTGGCTCTAGAGTTCTAAGTTTACATGAAATCGGTGTATTGAAGAGTAAATAGATTGAATTAGGTGTCATATTTGTCGAACTGCTATGTTATCTAGAAGAAAAGGAGGAAATGGGGGGGGTGTGATGATGGCAATGGGAGTTGAAGTATCCTGTTGCTGTGATGCTGTATGGGATTGATTTTTGGTCCTAATTCCTGTGTTCTGTGCTTGAA
Organism: Oryza meyeriana var. granulata; assembly: GCA_003991445.1. NCBI lineage: Eukaryota > Viridiplantae > Streptophyta > Magnoliopsida > Poales > Poaceae > Oryza > Oryza meyeriana. The sequence continues at coordinate 6,736 of RYFJ01002262.1, forward strand.
TGGGAGACCTTGTAGTATTCATTATCTGACGGAGAGGTTGAAATATATGATATAGTATTCATTATCTGCTTGGATGAAATATGTTTAGATGGATGGTTAATTTAGGTTGAAATTTAGAGGGAAAACTAGCCTTTAGGATTTGGAGAGAGAGAAATGGTTATGTGATTTTACAGGTACTATGCCGTTATACCCTAAGTCTCTAATATACTTGCATTATGGATGTATAGAATAGTTGCGTTGCTATTATCTATGTGGTATTAAATGGTTGTTGCATTGACTTAATATCCGAATAAATATTTGTATCCGTATTCGTTCTGATTCGTATTCGCTCCATATCTGTATCTGATAATATTCAATTTCGTTTTTGTATCTGAGATTTCCGATTCCGAATCCGATTTCAAAAAAAAAAATAAAAACAAATATGATATAGCTAGCTTCCGACCATTTCCGATCCGTTTTCACCCCTTTCCCGAAGTATTAAAAGGCAGGGGATCGGACACTAGAATAAAAGTGATCGGGTGTCCATTGCATATCAATCGCAATCACAAATATAAATATATAATGCTCTCTTTATGTGCTAACAAGGTATAATACTGATGGTATTTAAAAATTTACTGCTATTTATTATGAGGTGGGATCGTCTACCTTCCCCATGTCTTCTTCATTTATGTATACTTCGTAATAATCAGAGATGGCAAATCTCCTCACCCGCTGTGACCTTTTTAATTCTTGAGTTTCATTATTTGTCACTTGAGGTTGAGGATCTTCATATGGAGGTTCTTCTTCATTATGTGCCACTTCAATCTCTTGAGGCTCATCATCATTATTACTCTCAATACTTTCCTCAACAGAAGGTGTAGCTCCAGACGGTCCAGAATTACCCGTTGGTGGTGCTACATCGCGTGTTACATTAGGAATTATGGGGATGTTCTGAATAATTGGAATATCAGTCTCTCGGATTTCCGGAGTTTGAATATTAGCCCGAATTTCCTCAAGATTAATTTCTCTTTTCTGTGAGCTCCCCCATTTACTGTCCTCAAGGAAGACAGCATGTCTAGTCTCCACAAATTTAGTAACCCGGTCTGGGCAATAAAATCGGTATCCTTTGGATCTCTCGGAATAACCGATAAAATGACAACTCACAGTCTTAGGATCTAATTTTTTTAATTGTGGATTAAATATTCTGGCTTCCGCACGACAGCCCCACACACGTAAATAATTGAGTGTCGGTTTTCTTCTGGTCCACAATTCATAAGGGGTCTTAGACACTGATTTACTAGGCACTCTGTTGATTATGTGTGCAGCTGTTTTAAGTGCTTCAATCCACAACTTTAATTTTAGCATTATGCTGATTCTCCACTTCAGCTTTAAATATTTTAAATTTCTCAAGAGATTCGGAACGGTCGCTTATGGGGTAAATGTAACCATAACGGGAATAATCATCTGTGAATGTTATAAATGAATTAAATCCATCCACAGATGTCACCGGGAACAGTCCACAAATATCAGTGTGAATTATTTCTAGTGGACTTGAGCTCCTAGTGGCTCCTTTCTTTATTGTTTTAGTGAATTTTCTCTTAATGCAATCTATGCAATGATCTGCGTCAGAAAAGCCTAAGGGAAGGAGTATCTCTTCTCTTATGAGACGTTTAATTCTCCCCCTAGAAATATGGCCTAAGCGACAGTGCCATAATTTCGACGACGTCTCATTTATCACATTCATTACTTTATCATTGCAGGCATTATTAACATTCAGGACCATATCATCCAAAGAGAGCAAGAATAGCTTATCTCGCACGAAGGCGAAGCCAATCACTTTATTATCTAATTTAACGTAACATGTTCTCTTTGAAAAATGACAGTCATAACCAGTTTCTGTCAACACTCGAACAGAAATGAGGTTTCTCTTAATTGAGAGAGCAAATAAAACATTATTCAGAATTAAATTGTAGCCACTAGGGAGCCTAAGTGCTAGGTCTCCAATGGCCTTTACTTCGATCTCCGCTCCATCAGCTACTCTTAGGATTCGCTCCCCCTTTGCTACCGCCTGGACAGTAGTCAATCCCTGCAATGAGTTACAGACGTGCACAGTAGCACCTGAGTCAACCCACCAGGTATTAATGGAGAATTCAGAGTAAAATAACTCATTAATATTAGATATTTCATCAATCTCATTTATACCTTTCTTAGCTAGCCACTCTCGGAAGCGTGGACAATCCCTCTGCCAATGTCCATCTTTACTGCAAAACTTGCAATATGGACTTGCAGTGGTGGAGGCAGCTAAAGCTTGAGACTAAGGATGCGGCTTTGCTTGAGCAGTGTTACTCCCTCCAGACTTATGAGGGTGATATGGCTTCTTTCTGCCACTACCCGAGCTTTGGCCTTGATTTGTCTTCCTCTTGTCTTTAGTATGGATAAGGTTGAGCTGATCTTTAAGTTTCTGCTTAACAGCCTTTTGTCGCTCTTCCTCTTCCACTGAGTGGGAGATCAATTCTGCTACGGTCCACTTCTCTTTCTGAGTATTATAATTAATCTTGAAGGGACTATAGTCAGGACCAAGAGAGTTCAATATGAAATGCACTAAGAAACCTTCAGACAATTCCATGTCCATGGTCTTTAGTGTATGTGCCATATGAGTCATCTCAAGGATGTGCTTTCTTACACCACCTTTGCCATCATACTGGCTGGTGATCAGCTTACTTATTAAGGTACTGACATGGCTCTTAGATGAAGTCTTAAAATTCTCTTCAATATTTGCCAAGTATGTCTTAACATCGTTTGAGTCCGTAATCCCTCCAATAATTCCTGGAGCGATAGTACTCTTGATGTACATGAGAGACATTCTGTTGGACTTTTCCCAAGAGACCACTTTTCTTTGTAACTCCACTTGGTATTATCATAAACTTTCTGACTCATTTCGTCAGTGTACATGGGCTCCTCAGGGGAGTCCTCTCTTAGTGCTAAGTCATAGTCCAACATGCCAAGATTTAGTAGCACATCGTTCTTCCACTCAGCGAAATTTGTCCCATCAAGGGGTGTAATGATTTTAAGCTGCTCCAATGCTGAAAATAACCAATGGAAAAATATTAGTAAAATATTGCATATGATTAATTTGCGTTGGCTCAATTAATCACATGCGATGATAGGCTCCTTTTCTAAATTTAATCACCGTTGGGCAGAAATAATTAAGGAAGCAATATTCTTAATTTATTTGACATGAAATTATAATTAACATTGGTCAAAAAATAATTTCACATCATAAATACTTTCCAGCAAAACTTCCCGTTGGTTCCATTTTGCTAGAAATAAATTTCTGAGTCATCAAAATAATTTTCCATAATTTTTTAGCATTTTTAATGGCCAAGAAAGCATATAAAAGGATTTCTGAAAATAACAAATGAATAAATTGGTGGAGATTGATTTAACTCAATTTGGGCCCAATTTGGCCCAGCACTGTGGCTGTGGCGTGCGTGGCCCAGAAGCCCATCGGTGCAGCGGCAGTGCAGCGCAAACATCGGCCACCCGATCCAGATCGAACGGCGCATGATGACCCCGCGTCTAATTTTGCCATCGCCGTTCGATGAGTATCCGACGGCTGAGATCAACTTTCACCGGGTCATAGCCATCGGCTGTCGGCGGCCGAAACCCTAACCCTAGCCCCGGCCGATTCCCTTTTCTCCTCGTCTTCTTCCCGACGCGCTTGACGGGCAAGCGGCGGCGGTGACGGCAACGGCGATGGCGACGACGCGCCGAGCGAAGCAGCGGCAACGACGGCCAAGGCTCTCCTTTCCCGTCTTTCCTCTTCCTCCTCCCACCCCAGTTCTCCTCCCCATGCGCAGCAGCAACACCGAGGCGAGCCTCGGTCTCGCGCGGCCGAGCGACGATGCGAGACCGGTCTAGGGCGGTGGGGTGGCTTAGCGGCGGCGGTCATCCGACGGAGCAACGCTCGCGCCGAGGTGACGCGCACGGCTCCGACGGTGCTAGGGTGGTGACAGCGCATAGTGGAGGCCCGCGCCAACCAAGCTTCTCGGCGAGGTCCGCACGACGAGACTGATGCCGTGCAAGCACTCCCGATGGCGAGAGCTCCAAGAATCGGTAAGTGACTAAGCTGACCTTGGAGAGAGCTCCAATCTCGTGTTTATTTGAGGATTTGTCGGATTAGGGTTTATGTGCTTTGAGAAATTTTGGGGAATTTGATTTTGCCGAGCTCAATTGATGATGACTTCACTAAGGAATGAAGATTTTGGGATTAAATTCTAAGGGGCTTTGCTCTGATACCACAATATTGGATAAATTAAAATACAGGGCGCGTTTGGTAGGGATTCTCGGAGATGATTCTCAATCGGATCAATTGGAGTCGAGCCAAACGGGCAAAAAATCCCCCCGATTCTCAGCCGAATCGATCCGCTGTGATTCTTAATTTTACACATGAATGGAGAATCAGGCAAAAGGCGGCTTCTCGTGAGAATCCAACGAACGAAAATTGAAAATCCCCATAAGAATTTACAAAATCTCCATAAGAATCAGAATCGCAAGATTAGAATCATAGAATCTAAAGCTATACCAAACAGGCCCACAGTGTTGAATAAAATTGATTCACTGAGTTTAATCCCCTTAGAAGTTCAATCATCTCTGCGGAAAATTTAATTCTAATCACTGATCTGCTTGTGAAGCCATCTAAGTTTGATTTCTTCTTCTCTGTTTCCTCTTCTTCTTGATTCTTCTCTTCTCTCTGTGTGCCGACGCTGACTTGATTGATTTTGGTCGCTGATGTTGAGACGTATAAGGAACTCACGAACCTCTTCTAATGCGTTTTTTGGATTGGGCACAGTAGTTAGGGTTTTAGTCGGAGAGAGAGCGACGTCCCGTTCTTCTCCAATTTCTCTTTTTATATATGCACTAGTAGACCTCGGGGGTTTCCTTCGGTTTAGAAAAAATTAATTGAATCCACGATCACCAAATTCTATCTTTTATCTTATCTCTAAGCCGATAAAACCACCAACATGGAGAACCATCTATCCAATTCCCAGCCAAGTGCTGGCACCACCTGGATGCCGGCAGGCCCACCGCTCGCCGCCGTCGGCGTCCTCGAGCAGTACCCACAGCTTGAGCGTCCACTCCGGCGACAGTCTCCCCGCCTTCTTGTCCAGCTTCAGCAGCGTGAGGGCCCCATCCAGCTCGAACATCAGCACGTCGTCGCTTTTCTTCATCGGCTCCGGCGGCGGAGCCACCAGCCGGAACGTCTCGGACACCATGTCGAACGCCATGATCCTCGGAGCGGAATCGAATGGGCAGTGAAATCTGCCGCTGACCTCTATGAGGTCGATCCAGTACGTAGAGCGTTTCTCCGACGACGACGTGACACAAGTGAGACCAGTTGCCGCCCGGCACGAACTGGCTGATGGCCGCGTCGAGTCGCCGGGCTCGGCGCCGCCGGCCGAGAGGACGTAGTACGACAGTCCGCGCGGCGACGAATCGGAGCCGCGGCACAGCACCCGGTACTCGCCGGACGGCCGGTGGAGGTAGAAGCCCGTCGCAACGGAGGAGAAAATTGCTTTTCTGCCATCCTCCTAGGTTTCGCTTAAATGCCATGTCTAAATAGGATTCGTTAAAATATTATCCTCAACCGTGGGTTTTCGCCCAAATACCATTCTTCCATTTGTTGTAAATGAAAATGTTTTTCCATCTTTGCTGGCGGAAATGCCCCTGGTTTGAAGCACGGGGCGCCGCTAAAGCCGCACGGAGTCGGGCACGCGCCACCGCTTCCCTCCACGCTGCCGCCGCTGGTGGAGGCTGTGGAGCTCGGCAAGGTGGGGTCAGAGAAGCCGGAGGGGTGGTGGCCGTGCTCGCGCTCACGCCGGCAGCAGCGGCTGATGACGAAGGTTGGGCAGGCGTCGGGCGGCGGAGCACGAGTGCGTGGCTTGGACTCGAGCTATACCTATGCGGTGGCGAGATAGGGGCCGATACGCGTGCTGTCGGTGGCGATGGCCGCGGCGTCGTCGTCCTTGCTCGATCTGGGACCCGCCGTTGGCTTCTGGCTGCCGCCGGCGGTGCTGCCATTGGGGAGCGGGAGACAATACCGGACTGACTCTCAAATCTGCAGCAGAATCAAACAGCCGCAAAAACACAAGAGCGATTGGATCAGACAGAACAAGGTCTTCCATTCATAATGGAGGATGAAACGAACAGCAAAAACTCTCCTTTTCGCGAGAATTTGAAGCCAAAAAAAAGTAAAAAATCCAGCACACCAAACAAACTGAAAAATCTTCAGCCATGAGCTTTCATTTCCATCGGCACGGAGCCGACCAAGAACTAGCACAGAACAAAATTGATAGGTTACTCAGTAACCAGTCAAAGCTGCCATGAAATAGGGGAAAAGGCAACGAATTTGTTGCAACAACAGTACATGTGGATGCAACAAGGAAGAATTCGATGGGCCAAACAGACGAACACAAATCAAAGGATGCCTTTTGTCAGTAGGTCCTTTTATTGTACTAGTGATAAAAGAGAAGGATGAAATCCATCCATTCATTTGAATGAGTATTTTAGTAAATAATATGTTAATTATAAAATTACGTCCAGAAAAAAATATTTCTATTCTAATCAGTTCGATCAGACGCCGACATCATCTCCTCTAGCATGAATCTCCGTGCGATCGGATGGTAAAAATACATAATAATCAGCCGGAAATAACTAACAAATTATATATATGCTATTTTTTATTTTTTTTTCCATAATACTCTTATACTAGTTATACTAGTGATCTATACTGCATATACTACAAGTGCAAGTTTTATTAGTATAGAGCGAATCTGAATCGTTGAATCACTAGTACGATCCACTAGTATATTGTAGTATGTTGTACTGTAAAGGGGCTCTTTGTCAAACCTGAAAATTGAGACAACATACGAACAGAAAACCAACAGCGGCGGCATGGAGGGAAGCAGCGGCGCCATACCCGACTCCGTGCTGCTCCAGTGGAGACTGTGAGTTGACCTAGTTGAGTCCATTCAACCAGGGGTATTTCGGTCAGCAAAGATGAAAAAAATTTTCCATTTACAATAAACTGAAGAAATGGCATTTGAACGAACACCCCCAGTTAAGAATGGCGTGTTAACTAATCCCATTTGAACTATGGTTGTCAGCCCTAGTTTTGAAGACTGATAATCTCCCATGTATTAAGTGCCAAATCGCTTAGTTATTACAACCATCATCATAAAGTCTTATATCACTTAGTTATTACAAAAGGGGTTGCTCATATAGGCCCCAAATAGACATAACTAACTGTCTTACGATAAACTAGCAAAAGAGATAAGGTGCGATAGCGGAAGCATAAGCGGTAGTGGCCTTGTGTTTGTCCATAGGCACTCGACTAACAACTTATATCCTATGGCGCCACCTTTGGTTCCTCCTCCGAGTAGCGCTCGTACTGCTCGCTGTCGGCGTCTACTTCTAAAAATGGGGATTTAAGCAACAGTGAGTACATAGAGTACTCACAAGCCACCACCACAACATGAATTGATGCTCACAGGGTTCAAGGGAGGCTCAGAGTTATTTGCACAAAGTTAGTTCTCACCAATCATTTCACAAGCCTAGTACCTAGCCATTTTATTAAACACTTGCGCCAATATTCAAGTAGTTTATCCAATTATGAGGGTTATATCCACCCCGCCAAGCTCCACTTGGGTCGGTTTACCCTCATGTCCATTTCTCATCACATTGTCCAAATCCACTTTCCCGCATTTCAGGTAAATTCCTATATTCATTCATTTTCATCATAATCAAGTTTGAAGATTTAGAGTCTAATCTAGACTAGTACAAGTCCCGGTGCTCCTTGAACTGCGAGCACGACTATTCGAATAGATTAGTTTTACTCATACTGCAGTGGATGTCCGCTTTACCCGCAATCCGTGGCGCACCCAACACATGAGATTTGCCATGGCCCAGTTTTTCACATCTTCTGGCATTGTAGCACCCGCTCCAAAGACTATGAGCCTCCATGCAGTCCCTGACACTCGTATCCCGCCTTACCAGTGGTATGAGGAGTCTTGAACAGAGTGGTATCAAGTAGAGGGAAGCAAAGGTTCATTTTATTCAACATGTCAATTAACCCGCACTCTATCCTTTTTCTTCCCACACGACACGCCACAGTGAACAAAACTGGCCATGACTAGGGTGCCGCCCCACTAGAATCACTTAGTCCACTAGGTCTATACCCATACAAGAAATACGGTCATACTCTGTTCATTTTTTGCCTATTTTCTTGACTCGGTCCTTAACTGACTAGGGTTGGCGCTAGCCTTTTCCAGGAACCACCCAAATCAATGCAAGCCGCCCTGATCAAAAATAATTTTGTCCCTTAGTTTTGATTTTTGCAAAAGGTTCTGCATGTGTCTCGTAAGTGGCATTTCATGTCTCCACTCGCATAAAATGACGATCACTCCCTACCCGGAACGACCATCCCCATCCCAATGAATATCACATGTATATGAGAAGTCTAGTAAGCAACACTAAGCATTATTAATAGTTGACTTAAGGATACAAAATAACATACGGCATCAAGGAACATGGCATCGATATCAATGGAGGCTTAAACAGAACTTAGGTATGTAATTTTAATATAGCATGCAATTTATTTGTAAACAAGATATTTTCAAATTACGTCCAACATGTTTAAGGAGGAGGGCATTGTGGAGGTCATGGGCCCCGGGTACCTCATTACCAATATATGGGCCACTCGGATAGAGGATGGGCCAAACCATGTAATTAGAGATAAGATAGCACCCGGCAGGCTTTGTCTTGTATAACAAGTAAACATAGTCTTAGTCGGATAGGTCTCTATCTCTAAGAAGGATATCCCTTGGCCGTATCCGGCTGGGATCCTTATCATGTACCCCTGTCCCCTAGTATATAAAGGGAGGCAGGGCGCCCCTCAGGGAAACTACAACAAGAAGACACAAGATCATCGATCATCAAACACCTCAGAGGAATAATACCTCAACTGGACGTAGGGTATTACCTCACATCGAGGGCCTGAACCAGTATAAACCTTCCCTGTGTTCCTCTGCAATCCACCGAATTCACCTTCGCCGAGTAGCCCCATAGTTTTATTGCCGGTGCAAAGCATCGACAGGCATGATGACTTGCCTTGCTCAGTTACGACAACTTTCTCCTCGGTTTCAACTGGTTCATCGTCACAAATGTACCCTATTTCAGTTAAACAGCTATTCAAACTCGTGCTCTGAACACTAACTAATAGGAAATGTATATAAAGAAAAATGGAAACTAGTTCCATTGGGTAGATATTGATTTTACATGAATTTTGGTGAAAGTTTCACTAGATTTGAACTTTGTTTGAGTGAGATATTAACTTTTGAAGATTCAAATTTGAATTAATTCAAATTAACTGCAAAAAGTCACTGTTGGAATATTTTGTCTATTATCCGAATTAATTTTTCTTTAAGAAAATCCTTCTTCTTACGCTAACAGGTAGGCCTAGGGAAAATTTAAAATAGTTTTTCAAAAGTAAGGGCCTCTGTCACTGATAGGTGGGGTTGGGGTCACAGTTGACGGGGTCAACCTAGCCAGTCAATGGCCCGAGGCCCACATGTTAGTGATTCAGGGTCTAACCAAGGCATAATACATGTTTTAGGTGGTGGGGTCCATATGTCAGTGACACATTATTTTAACCAGTTTTAATTAGATTTTACTAATGACCTTGGCCAACATGTCACCCTAACAGATTAAGGATGTCATTAACTTAATGATGGTCATTAGCGATATAAGCTATGGGACCACATGTCAGAGGAAGGGGGTGTGTTTATCCCCTTCCTCTCTTGCCCGGCGCGGAGCGCGAGCTCACGTGCTTGGTGCGCGGCGCTGGCGGTCACGGTGGCTCAACGGGGGCCTAGATGGGGTCGCCGACCATCGGGGTGCTAGTCCTCGCCGTTGGTGAGATCCGAGGCCTCGATTGCCCACTGTGGAGCTGCGGCTTAGGCTCTCAGGGCAACGGGCTACTGTGTGGGAGACAGGGCGACGACGGCGGCGGCGCGGTGGTTGTGTTGATGAGGCGGCGCAATCAGGCGAAATCCCGCCAGCGAAGAAACTGGAGAGAGAGAGGAGGTAGACGGCAAGGGGGCTCAGCGTGCGGCAGCCGGGAAGTGACACAATCCGAAAAGTGGTCGAGGCGGCGAGGTCCGGCTCGGTGGAGGTCGAGGCGGATCCGGGGCAGTCGTCTCCTTCTCGAGCGGCGACGTGGCGTAATGGTTCCCTCGAGCTCTGGCGTGGTGGTGTGGCGACTCGGTTCCTTCTTCTTTGAACTCCGGCGGTGTGGCGGTCCAACTACGAGGACGGCGTGCTCCAGCGACTTAGCGAACAGGGAAGGCAGGGGGAGGGGGTGTGGCTTTGGTGCTCAGCATGATCGGGGTGGTGTGAAAGACGAGGTGGTCGGGGAGGTGATACGGTTGGCTCCCTCTTTTATAGGTGCGCGCGGTGGAGCCGTTGGGTGGCAAGGGTGGCATGGTGAGGACAGCGTGGGATCAAGGTTGTAGGGCGTTGACGGTGGCAAGGCAAGGACGGGTTGGTGGTGGTGGCAGGTGGCGCGCGTGGGGGGAAGGAGACAGTTGACTCCCTGTTGTGTAACATCCTAAAATTATCCCATTTAAAAATAAATAAGAAAAAGAAATTTTAGAAATTAAATTAAAAAACCTCAAAGAGTGAAAATAATAAAAATAGAGAAAAATCTATGGCAAATGGGCTTGGAAATAATTTTATAAAATTCTTTGCTTAATCATCTATTTTCTGGAATTTTCTAGGAATTATTTGATTAAGGAGAATATTTTTGGTGAATTAAATTGAGTCACAGCATTAAAATAAAAGAAAAAGGAATTAAAAATCCCATCTCCTCTTCTTGGGCCGTTTTTGGCCCAACACTGAGCACTCAACCTCTCCTCGCACGCGCGGCCCATGACCTGCACCGCCGCTTCGCCCGTGCCGCTCCCTACCACTGACGGGTGGGCCCCATCTGTTAGCTTCGCCTCCTACCTCCCGCTCGGGAGTCTTGTTCACTCCCGTGCCACCACCGCGCAATCCCGTGAAATCCGATCGCCTTGGCCTCGATCTCATCCAATAGGTTGAGGGGAAATAGTGCCCCCGACCTCCTCTGCCTTATCCTTAAGAAACCGGAGCCCAATCATGCACGGACGTCGAGATTCGAAGCTTCCCAAATCGGTTTCTTATCCCTAATCCGCCGCCGCCGCCATAGGGAACGTAACCGAGCCGGTCTTCGCCCCTCTCCACCTTAAAGAGCAGGCCCGCGACCCCAAAGAGCTATCCCGTGCACAAGTTGGAGCCCTAGCTAGCCCTAGCCGATTTCCTGCGCCCCGAGCTCGCTCCGCTACCGTCACCGAGCCTCGGTCGCGTTACGCCACTGCTTCGGTCGCTGCTAGAGTTCGCCGCCGCCTCTGTGAGCTTCGCGAAAGTCCAAAGAAGCTCGGCTGCCATCTCTAGATCGCCGGAGACCTCTGGAACCTCACCACCACTGAAGACCTGAAGACCGCCGCCGCCAAAACCTTGTCGCCGGCCGCTCTCGTCACCAATCCCCGTCGTTCAGCATTCGGTAAGCTTCCCCGCGATCACCTCTATCCGTTCCTGCACTCGGCACGTGTTGTCGTGCTGCTGAACACCGGTGACCATCGGTCCCCGTGCCCCCGTCGCCGCCGTCGCCTATGCCGACTTAGTTGCCGACTTGGCTGCCGTGTAGGCTCCAGCTCGGATCCACTCGGATCTAATCCGAGCCGTCAGTTATCCAACCTAATCTCAGCCGTCCGATCTAGGTTACGTTAAATCATAGCCCTCTGATCTAACTTAAAACGTGGATTCAATCTAGGCCGTCCGATTTGACCCCCTTTAGATCCCAGCCGTTGGATGAGTTCATGGACCCCTATGGACTGGGTCTACCATGGACCGGCACCCTTTCCTCTTGCCAACAGTGGGCCCCACTTGTTAGCTGTAACGACCCGTTTTTCTTTTCCCGCTAGTCTTCGCTTTCCCGAGCTCCCTTCCTATCCTGTCAGCTGTGCCCCAGTTTTTCTCCCTGGCCAGCCGACTACCTTCTCCCTTGAGCTGAGTAGATTGCTACTCAGTCCTTGTATCCTGCCCTTTCCTTTGTCTTACTCGGACCTCCTTGCTGCCGAGTAAGCACTGAGTAGTGGCCGACTACCTTGTTGAGACCTGTTGTTTCCTTGTCCCCTGAGTTGCACCCGCCCGTTGGACGCCGACTACCGGAGTGGTGAAGAACCAGTCTTCACCTGCCCTCAGCACCGCTTGGACTGATGGACAATAACCTGCTGCATCGCTTGGACCAGTGGTTAGTCCGAAGCCCTGTCAGTGATATTTCTCCAATCTGTCCTAGCCTTGACCTTAATGTCTCATCGCAGCTACAGTGCCTGCCAACTCCCCTGACCAATTGGACTCCAAGGTTACTCCCTGTCAAATCCTTTGTCAGTTCACCTTGACTTTTTCTCCCTACCCGTTGCCCAGCTCCACCGTGCCTCACCCTTGCACGCTGGCTATATATATATTGAGCCATCCATGCTCCTTCTTCCTTTGTTTTGCAAACCGGTCAGCTCCAGCTCTGCTAAGTTCTCATTCTCCTCTCAAGCTTTGGAGCTCTATCACCCGGATTGCAAACCTGGTTCAGCCGACTGCCACCTTTTCTGCAGCCGACTACTTCTTGATCCTTTTCTTGGTGTTTTAACCCTCCTGCTTATCAGTGTTTCTTTTTCTGCTTGTTCAGAGCCTGAACCGGTGGACGATCCAGAAGTCGCCTTCGCCGAAGAAGACCCCTCCTTGGAACAAGGCAAGCCTCTTTGATCCTATTGTTTTCCCATATATGCAAAACTATGTTGTTTGGAAAATATATGCATGCTTAGTTTACACCTTCCTAAACTGCTGGCCTCGGTTTACAAGCGAAACCGATGGACCTACCCAGTAGCCGCACATATTTGGTAGGATGTTGGTATATTTCTCCCTTGAGAGCCCCACAAATGGCACGCTAGCATCCTATCTGAGGATACGATGCCGAGTAGAATGGCTTAGCTCTGCAACGTTGTTTGTCGTTTGGGAAAACATTGGGTTTTACTAAACTGATTGAAAAACCCGGTACTCTGTGTATCGGCGTGTTTGCGAAACAAATAAAGTTGTGAAAATCTTGATATACAGAGGCAGTGCCTGTGTGGCTTGGCTATGTATTATCATTAAGGACCGTTTCCTTTGGGGATTCCATCCGAGCATCTTACAGTGCGACCATACGGGTATTATGGGATGCCCCTGGCCGAGTAAACAGTAGGTTTAGGGAAGTTCATTGCCGACCACTGAATCCTGTGTGGATCTTTCGGCTGGCATTGGATAACCCTAGATTGGCTTTGGAAATGGCCTTGTCACGAATTTCTGGGTACAGGCCAGTACTCGGTGTAATTTTCGTGTCGGATGGGTAAAGCGCACACCCTCTGCAGGGTTTAGCAGAACTGTTCGAACAGCCGTGCCCACGGTTAAGGGCGATGCAAGGTGATTCCCATAGCGTAGATTTGTTTGCCAGTGATTTGTGAAAGTGTTTGATGAAAAGGGAACCGTGACCAGAGTTTGCCGAGTGAGCAAACGGAAGGCCTGTGTGGCCAGAAACGGATCTGTGTGATTCGGGGTGTTAAGCACCATAATCAAGTGAATGAAAAGTAAACAGGATGAAGATCATGCTCCTGGGTTGTAGCCAGGGCAGCAAACTTAAGCCCCCGGGTTGTAGCCAGGGCGGCAGTTGTACCGATGTCTTCGGGTTGTAGCCAGAAGACGGATTGATCGAGCTCCCGGGTTGTAGCCAGGGCAGCAAGTTGATCAAGTTGTGCTCCCGGGTTGTAGCCAGAGAAGCCACTTTAGCTAGCTGGTTGTAGCCAGCGTAGCGGGCATTAAGTGCCATGAACATGCTCCTGGGTTGTAGCCAGGGCAGCAATGTTCGAGCCCCCGGGTTGTAGCCAGGGCGGCGGATGAGCTAGCTGGTTGTAGCCAGCGTAGCGGGCATTAAGTGCCACAGCTGAGATTTGGTTGTAGCCGAGTCTCAGGGTCAACGAGTGGTTGTAGCTACTCGGAGATACAGGACCAGCAAATGCGAAGTAAAAAGATGATAAGAACATGTATGATTATGCTTGATTCATTAAGTGGCGAGTTGTTGAAAAGCAACTTGCGGAATGGATCGAGCGTGAGCCTCTTTCCGATAACTAAAATTTAAGCCTCACTAGTGTTTGCAAAGAAAAGAGTTTCTAAAGGCAGCTTTTCGCAAATAAAACCCTTGCCTTTCTGTCTAGCCAACATGGCATCTTTTCCCGCTTGCTGTGTACGAAAGTACTCACCTTGTTCATATATGTATAGTAGGTTTTGGAGAGGAAGACGAAGACCCGACTGCTGCCGAGTTCCTCCAAGACCAGGCCGACTACGAAGACTTCTGAAGGTTTCGAGCCTAGTTCCCAACCGAGCCTGTGGAGTAGTTTTTGTCCAGCTTCCGCCCTGTTTTTGCTGTTTCGCTAGTTTACCTATTGATTATTTTTGCCCATCCCGGGTTTGTCCTGGATGGATCTCCTTGTATTTATATGTGTACTCTGTTATGTATTTATTGTAACTCTGAGTTGTATCATTGTTGTGCGTACCCGACTACTGATCCTGGGATTGGGTGCCGTATGCACATGGTGGCCTTCCACCTAGTCGGGGAGGCGTCACATTAGCCGTCGGCCCATTCTCTTTTCTCTCTCTGATGACGCAATAATCCTTTTTCTGAATTAAATTAATTCCTAAATGACGCAATAAATCAGTTTAATTCTTTTTAAAAGCTTTTAAAAGATGTTAAACTTCTAAAATTCATAACTAATTCATTCGAACTCCATTTGGGATGATTTAACTTGCAAAATTCTTTAAAAATCAAGATCTACACATTAAAAATATAATATGACACTGTTCATGTGTGTTTATGTACTGTTTTGCTCATTTTTGTTTATTACCTTTATCTGCTAACGTTCAGGAAGAGCCGCAATTTCTCGAGGAGAGTTCCGAGGCTTGTGAGGAGCAGCAAGGCAAGTCACACAGATTTCTCAATACCTTTGAGCCTGTTGTTCCTATGTTTAAAGCTATGTTTTTCTTCAACTCTACATTTATTTTGGAATGTCATTGGGACAGGGAAAACCCTAATCTTTGTTTATGACCCCCTTTGACTTGATTACTGGATATTGTACCTATGGGATGAATATGACTAGCTAGCTTTATTTATTGGTTAGCTAGATTACCTCTAAGACTTTGCTTAGCCATGCTTAGTAAACTATAGAATAACTTCTGGGCTGTAACATTAACTTCGAGTAAATATTTAGTTCACATGAAATGGTGATTCCTTTTACGATTGTGGTCATGAAAGGCTAATTTAATGGTTCATTAAAATACGGATGAATGGTGGGTTGCGAGCACCAGGGTTGTGAATGTTGCTAGCGGTGCTGTGACAGCTAAGGACTGGTTCATGGACTACTTGTTGCAAAGCAACACTCGTGCTAACCACAAGCTAGAATGGAATAGCAGGAGTTTGAAGTGTGCCGAGTTCAATAGGAGGCACCAGGGCGTGTTTGTGGCTGATATAAGTCCACACATGGCAGTGACAATAAGACCATGCTTCGGGCGTCGGGCCGTCCCGCGAGAAGGTACTTGATCACCCCTACCGGAGACCGGAGGTTCGGCAGGAGGCTCTCCTATTGTGCGAGTTACATGGATAATCCTGTCACAATTCCTTTTCGAGGTACCGTGGTGGTATCGAGGCGCTCAGTGATGTGTTGTGGAGTTGTATCTTGTGGGTAAATTGGTACACCTCTGGCTAGAGTAAAACTATTCGAATAGCCGTGCCTATGGTTAAGGGCGAGCCTAGCAATGTTTTCTGTGATTAGTCCCACTTTACTTAAACTTGTTGGTTGAATGGTGTAATTTGTTTAGCTCCAGGTTGGAGTGGTTGGGCCTATACCGTTTTGGTGAGTGGTATAGTGTTGATCAATACTGCTTAATAACTAATGCTTTATTACTCTCTTAAATGTTTATTTAAACGCTTTTATGCAAATTGAGCCATATTATGCCATCCTTTGTTATCCTGTGCACTTGCATATTTGCTGTGTGGCTTGTGGAGTATTTCATGTACTCACCTTGCAATCAACAATCATCATTTAGAAGAATACTTCAGCGAGGAGGATTTCTTGGAGGATTAAGCGGGAGTCCCGGTCAAGCTCGTGGAGTGGGTTTCGTCGTGTTTCTTAGTATTATTTACCACTGCTAGAACTTTATTATTTTGTGAGGTACCATTCACCTCTGTAATAAATACTTTCGATATTTAAACAATTACTTTGATTATCAACTATGTCATGTGTGCCCCGGTTGATTTCTAGACGAGGATTTTCACACAATAAAACTCCAGAATTTTGGAAGGAAATTCTAGGCATGACAAGTTGGTATCAGGGCCACCTTGACCATAGGATAAGCCCCTTGGTACCCCTAAGAGCCTTCTGAATTTTTTTTAAATTAGATCTGTCCTCTCCTCTTTCTCTTTTAATTCGGGAAGTTAACGTAAAAAAAAATTTCTCTTATGAAAATCTACATTTTCCTATTAAACAAAAAGAGAGAAAATTTTGCAATTTCTTTACCTCTTCATTACTCAGTACTGTACATTCATTACTGTATTGGTTATGAATTTCTAAAAAAAACTTATTTATGCTAAATCTTTTGCTCTTAATTTTGATGAAAACTTTACTATTTCTCCTTTTTCCCTTTTATGTGAAACAAAATTTGTTTTGTTAACTTAGTGAAAATCAATAAATCTTCCTTTCGTACTCCATAGATGGCAAACCAAGAGCTAGTGCATCAGTTTGGAGTTGGTGGATTTGTGAAGGAGTTATGAGATATGGCCGTTGTCATAGGGTACAATCCGGCCCCTGAATACAGACAAGTCACTCACAACCCCTATGAAGAGAAGTGCCGCGTCCACCTCATGATTTCAAGTGAATGAGAAGGAGTCCCCTCCATGATCTTCAAAGCAGGGGGAAGGAATTTTGAGCATGCATGTCAAGAGGTGGCTTTGGAAGCTATTGGAGAACTTCGTCATCGCTACACCGCTCGTCTGAGGAACACTGCCTACCACTACCACCCATCTAGAACCCACAACGACGAGTACAACAGTTACCAGAACCCAGGAGCAGAGAACAGTGCAACTACTTAACGACTTGTCAGGATATTGAGTGCCATGGACAATGCTCGGGCTGATGTGGTTATCGCAGCTCATGAACGGGAGAATGAGAATCGCTCCAAGATTTGTAGGTTGCAGAACCAAGTGGATCGGTTGAAGCGAGAGTTGGCCCTGGTCAAAGGAGAAGCACCCCTTGAAGGAGCCAATATTCGCACCACCGCAAGGAAGAGGGTTCGTCTTCCACCTCGGATTCAGCTAGAGCCAAGGACTTGTTTACTCAACGACCAGGTCCTACTTCGAGTAGTTCCACCAGTGGCTTATGCTGATGATGCAGAAGAGGACCCAGAAGAGTCAGAAGCCAGTACGCCTTTGCAAGGGTTAGAAGACAGTGGAGCTCACACTCACTCTGAAGTGGAGTGGGATGATACTCAAGAAGATGAAGAAGAACCTGAACACAACTCTGATGCCAGAAGGAGTCCTTCGCCCTGTTGAGAAGCCTTAGTAGCACCTTAGCATAAGTTACCTTAGATCGTTGTGTTAGCAGTTGTGTGATTAGGAAATGCTGGTGTGTGTGGGGTTTAGTCAATAGTCTATGTCAGAGGGTGGTGATGTAACTGTTTAAGTTAGGAGTTGCTTGATGGTGTGAGAGTAACCTACATAAATGTTAATCACTCAGTTCAAAGCAATAAAAGTGAAAGTTTAAGTAACACGAAATCTGTCTCAAGGGCTCTTTCCCTTCTTCTCGGCTTTGCTCTGCAGATGGTGAACACACGTAACGAAAGCAACCAGGATGGTAGTGTTGGGAATAACAATCACGGGGGTGCACCTAACAGACCGCCGCATCAAGATGACAATCTTACCATTGCCTAGGTCTTGGCAAACCAAACGCAGCTGATGAACATGATGTTTCAACAGATGCAAAACAAGCAGAATCAGGCTCAACAGCAGGTGCCTCCTCCTCCACCGCAGAACAAGCTCGCAGAGTTTTTACGAGTGAGGCCTCCTACTTTCTCTAGCACAACTAATCCTGTGGAAGTGGGGGATTGGTTGCATGCTGTTGAGAAGAAATTGGACCTCTTACAATGCACAAATTAGGAGAAGGTCTCTTTCGCCTCACACCAGCTACATGGTCCTACTTCTGAATGGTGGGACCACTTCAGAGCTAACAGAGCGGATGGACAGCCTATCACTTGGGCTAAGTTCGCAGCCTCTTTCAAGAAGACGCACATTCCTGCTAGAGTAGTGGCATTGAAAAAGCGTGAGTTTCAGGCATGGAAGCAAGGGAACCTGTCGGTGACTGAGTTCCTCTATGAGTTCAACTAGCTCGCTCGCTATGCGCCAGAGGATGTTAGCACTGACGCTGACAGGCAAGAGAAGTTTCTGGACGGGCTAAATGATGAACTTTCAGTTCAACTACTCTCTGGTGACTACTCAGATTTCCAGAAACTGGTGGACAAAGCCATTTGCCAGGAAGACAAACACAACCGTATGGAGCAAAGGAAGCGCAGAATGGCAAGTTTTTGGGCACAACAACCCTCTAGTCATAGGCCACGTGCTACGGGACCGTCCTAGGCCCACCAAGGTGGATCTTCATCGGCATCTCACCCGCAGCGCCAGTTCTACACCAACACTACTGGCGGCAACGCTGGAGCAAACCGTCCTCCCCCTTGGCCAGTCACGGCCCTAGTAACCAACCTGCCCGTCAAGAAGGAAGTTGGAGAGAAGCCACTAACCTGTTTCAACTGTGGTGATCTAGGACATTATTCTTCTCAGTGTCCAAAGCCTAAATGCCTCAAGTCAGCCACATCGAGGCAACCTTCGGGCAACGTGATCAAGGCCAGAGTGAATCATGTCACTGCAGATGAGGCCCAAACTGCACCGGACGTTATTCTAGGTACGTTCCCTGTTAATTCAGTTACTGCAATAGTTTTGTTTGATTCGGGTGATACGCATTCTTTTATGTCGAGGAATTTTGCAAGAAAACATGGGTTCCAGATGGGGAAATTGGATAAGTCTATCATGGTTAACACACCGGGAAATCAAATGCATACCACCCAGTTTAGCCCCTCTATGACCTTAGAAATTTAGGGTATCCCTTTCCTGGCCAATTTAATTCTAATCAAATCGGAAGAGATAGATGTCATCCTAGGGATGGATTGGTTAACTCAGCACAAGGGAATTATTGATTGTGCCACTAGGACGGTGACCCTAACCCCTGCCTTTGGGAGAAAAGTGATTTTTCGTGCTCTCTCCACTTCATCTTCTCCAGTATCGCTAAACCAGGCAGCCATCGCGGAAATCCCTGTGGTACGAGACTATTCTGATGTCTTTCCGGATGATCTACTTGGAATGCCACCTAAGAGAGATATTGAGTTCAAAATAGACCTAGCCCTAGGCACCGCCCCAATCCACAAGAGACCACATAGGATGAGAGCTAATGAGTTGGCAGAATTGAAGAAGCAAGTTGAAGAGTTACTTGCTAAGGGTTACATCAGACCCAGTACGTCGCCTTGGGGAGCACTAGCTATTTTTGTGAAAAAGAAAGATGGAACTCAACGGATGTGCGTTGATTATCGTGCACTCAATGAAGTCACTATCAAGAATAAGTACCCGCTATCTCGGATTGATGATCTATTTGATCAGTTGGAAGGAGCCACAGTATTCTCCAAGATAGATCTTCGCTCGGGTTATCATCAATTAAGGATTCGGGAAGAAGATATTCCAAAACTGCTTTTACCACTCGGTGTGGGTTATATGAATGCACAGTTATATCTTTCGGGTTGACTAACGCCCCTGCATTCTTCATGAACTTGATGAATAAAGTATTCATGGAATACTTGGATAAGTTTGTGGTGATTTTCATCGATGATATCCTCGTGTATTCCAAGACAAAGGAAGAACATGAGCAGCACCTTCGTATTGTTTTGGAGACTCTTCGGCAACATCAATTGTATGCCAAGTTTAGCAAGTGTGAGTTTTGGCTTCCGGAAGTGAAGTTTCTCGGGCATGTCATCACCGCGGGAGGAATTGCGGTAGACCCAACCAATGTGGAGTCAGTTACCAAGTGGAAGCAGCCGCAAACGATTTTGGAGATTTGGAGTTTCTTAGGATTGGCGGGATATTACCGTCGATTCATAGAGAACTTTTCCAGAATTGCAAAGCCTATGACCCATTTACTCCAGAAGGATGTGAAATTTTCGTGGACACCAGAGTGCGAACGGAGTTTTTAAGAGTTGAAAAAGAAACTTGTAACTGCACCTGTGTTGATCATGCCAGATCCCAAGAAAGGATTCCAAGTATACTGTGATACCTCTCGGCAAGGTTTGGGATATGTGCTGATGCAAGAAGGGAAGGTTGTGGCATATGCCTCACGGCAGTTACGGCCTCATGAGAATAATTACCCTACTCATGATCTGGAGTAGGCAGCTGTGGTGCATGTCCTGAAGATTTGGAGACACTATCTCATCGGCAATCGCAGCGAAGTGTACATAGACCATAAAAGTTTGAAGTATGTTTTTACTCAGCCAGATCTGAACCTTAGACAACGAAGATGGTTAGAGCTGATCAAGGACTACGGTATCGAAATCCATTATCACCCTGGGAAAGCCAACGTGGTGGCTGATGCGCTTAGTCGGAAAAGTTACTACAACGCCATGGAAGGTCAGCGTTTACCGTTGGAATTGTGTGAAGATTTTGAGCGATTTAATCTGGGTATAGTCAGTCAGGGATTTGTGGCAGCCTTGGAAGCACAACCTACCTTGGTGGATCAAGTCCGCGAAGTGCAGAAAGAAAACTCGGATATTTTGGAGATCAAGAAGAATATGAAGAAGGGGAAGCTACTAGATTATTGGAAGATGAACAAGATATTGTGTGGTTCGGGGAACGAATCTGTGTACCAGACAAGGAAGAACTGAAAAGGCTGATCTTGGATGAAGCCCATGGGACGCAGTGCTCCATCCATCCTGGCAACACCAAGATATATCAAGATCTAAAGGAGAAGTTTTGGTGGTCTAGCATGCGAAGGGACATAGCTGAGTATGTGGCTGTTTGTGATGTATGTCAGCGTGTAAAGGCTGAACATCAGAGGCCAGCAGGATTGTTACAACTCCTTAGGTCCCTGAATGGAAGTGGGAAGAAGTAGGGATGGACTTCATCACCAATTTACCAAGGACCGCGTCGGGAGTTGATTCTATATGGGTCGTGGTGCACAGACTTACAAAGGTGGCCCACTTCATACCAATCAAGACAACTTACTCCGGTAGCAAATTGGCAGAGTTATACATGGCTCGAATTGTGTGTTTGCACGGTGTGCCACGCAAGATTGTGTCGGACAGAGGAAGTCAGTTTACCTCTAAGTTTTAGCAGAGACTTCAAGAAGAGATGGGCACCCGGTTAAACTTCAGTACCGCTTACCACCCGCAGACGGATGGTCAGACCGAGCGGGTTAACCAGATCTTAGAAGATATGTTGAGGGCTTGTGTCATAGATTTCGGTGGAAGTTGGGACAAGAGCTTACCATATGTGGAGTTTTCCTACAACAACAGTTACCAAACAAGTCTGAAGATGGCCCCGTTCGAGGCTCTGTATGGATGAA
This sequence comes from Oryza meyeriana var. granulata, assembly GCA_003991445.1. Taxonomy (NCBI): domain Eukaryota; kingdom Viridiplantae; phylum Streptophyta; class Magnoliopsida; order Poales; family Poaceae; genus Oryza; species Oryza meyeriana. Next base: position 28,578 of record RYFJ01002262.1, read on the forward strand.
AGTGCCGCACGCCCCTGCTTTGGGATCAGATGGGAGAACGACAGGTATACGGGACGGATATCTTGTGAGAAGCAGAAGAAAAAGTGAACATCATACAAGAACGACTTCGAGTAGCCTAGTTTTGTCAGAAGAGCTATGCGAACAACCGTAGAAGGGACCTCAGTTTTGAGGAAGGTGACTATATGTATTTACGAGTCACACCACTCTAGGGAGTACATCGATTCTAGACAAAAGGAAAGTTGGCACCACGTTACGTGGGATCCTACAAGATACTAGAACAGAAAGAAGAAGTTGCTTATCAACTAGAGTTGCCTCCCACCCTGATGGGGGTGCACGATATCTTCCATGTGTCTCAGTTGAAGAAGTGTTTACGAGTACCAGCCGAAGAAGCTAATCTAGAACAGATCGAGATTCATGAAGATCTGACCTATGTCGAGAAGCCTATTCGTATCTGTAACATCTTGCCCTCCAGAACCGCGCAGCCCAGCCCATCCGACGGGCGGGCCCACTTACACTTTCGTCCTCACTTCATGTAAAAGGGCTAACCCGGAAGTGCTATGGTTGGAGGGATAAGGTCTTATAAGTTGGTTCAACTCTTGCTCAACTAGTAAGGTGGTACTATTCATATGCACACAGCACTCCGGCCAAGATGCAGGAGGCTCCGACCTGGTGAAGTTGGCTCTAACAAGCCACTCCAAAATGAGGTAAATTGACAGGAAACACCCCTAGTGTAAACAATTATATAGAGGCAAGATGCAGGCAGGTACAGAGATGAAATAACACAACAAGGGACAAGCAAGAGAGAGACACAAGTGATTTTTTTCCCATGTTCGTATTACAAAGATCCTACGTCTCCGTTGAGGAGCTCCGGAGAGCTGAGTCTCAATTAACCCTTTGCCTCATCAAGCGACCACAAAGATCAACTTGGTATCCACTCAAAGTTACCTCTTTTCCTTATGGAGGCGAGGTTCGCCTTCACAAACTTTTCCGGGACAATCCACAATCTTGAGGAAGCTTGCGGGCGACACCTAACCGTCTAGGAGGTCACCCTCCAAAAGTAACAAGCTCCAAACACCTGATCCGCATCCATCCTCAAGTACACAAGATCCTCCTAGCCCTCTCTCAAGAAAACTCACACAAAACCCTACTAGATCCTCACAAGAATCATAAAGGAAGCACTAGAACTAGTTGGGAGAGCTCAAAAAACCTTAGGATAAGCTAGGAGACAGAGAAATCAAAGTGTTATAGCCAACGAATGGCTAGAAACAAGTTTTGGGCTTTATAGGTACTGGCATATATCACTTAGCCGTTACTAACAAATTTTGGCCAGGAGGCTCCGACCCCAGGGTAGGAACCTCCAGCCAACATTTAGCCGCTGGCTGAAAAAGCTGGTCAGAGCCTCCGACCCCAGGGGTAGGAACCTCCGACCCTGATAGCAAGACACACCCAACCCAAGTGCAATTGTCGTGCCGCAATGATATTCTCTCAACTAGTTGGATCTTTAAGCACTTAAGTAGCCTTGGAATATTGTTTGCAACCCCTCTTGATAGTACGACTTTCCTATGACTCAAAAGAAATTTCAAAAGAAATCAAAATAAACTCCGAGTCGCTTCGCCGCTTTACGTCATGTGTTTGTGGGGTCTCCATGCATCACACCAAGAAACCTGGGATTAATCTCTATCCATTTCTTGATAAACTCATTAGTCTCTTAACCGTTTTGTCATTAATCCACCAAACCCACTTAGAGGGGCTAGATGCACTTTCAATCTCCCCTTTTTGGTGATTGATGAAAACACAGTTAAAGCTTACAATAGAATAAATATAAATTAGATTTTGAATGAAATGAGGTGAATTAGGCTCCCCTTAATATATGCATATGTGAGTGAGAGTGAAGATCATATGCATATTTGGAATGGGTTGAACATGGAAAGCCTTATTCATCTCATATCATTCGTGGGGTGCAAAGTGTGACATGATAATCAGAATAGATGATGCATATGACATGGCAAGCACACAAAAAAAAAACATCACACCATATCACAAGGCATCACATAAATCATGCTAATGACTGAAATTAAGTTAAGACAATAGATAAACAGTCATTACATCCCAACATAAAAATATTACATGTCCACAAGATAGAATACAAGAAGATAGAAATATCTAGGAGGGCCTAACAAAGGGGGTCGGAGCCTCTAGCTGCCAAGGCTAGAGCCTCCTACCAGACTGACAGCAGTCTCAAAATTTGAGGAATTGACCCCCATCATTCTGTACTTTTCTCCCCCTTTGGCATCAAGGCACCAAAAAGAGAGGAAAGACAGGGGAAGAAGGGACTCAGTCGTCGTCGGAGTGAATGATCTCGGTGAGAGAGAAACAGATGCCCTCCCTCCTGATGTATGAAGGGATTTGCTGGTGGATGCTCCGGAGCCTTTGACCGGGCTGAGTGAGAGGGAGATAAAGGGCTGCTGGTCGGAACCTCCAGGCTGGGGGCCGGAGCCTCCTACCAGGCTGATTTTGCAAGAAATCAAGGATTTTGGCAAAAAAGAAGTGGACAAGATTTTTCATTGAACCACATGTGACCAGCAGCAATCAACCAATACATAACAATGGTCATAATGCAGATCAACAAGGGAGAAGAACCAAATTTTCGCAATAAAAACTAGCACACAAGGTTTTTCACAACCATTTTGAGAAAAATGTTTTTAAGAGATAGGGGGAATGTTGGAGCTCCATTCCTGGTGTTAGGACCATTTTCTACACAAGAAAAGATCTCAAAAACACATGTGCTCACTCTAATTTACTTTGTTATGGTTCATACTTGACTATTGATTAGTCAAGCACTTAGTCATACAATGTTTCGAGAATCTAGGATATTGAGCTCACTCCTAAGCTCACAAAACCTCTTCTCATCTAATGGCTTGGTAAAGATATCGGCAAGTTGGTACTCGTTCTCACATGGTAATGCATATCTCCTTTGGCTTCGTGGTCTCTCAAGAACTAGTGTCTAATGTTGTCTAATGTCAATATGTTTGGTTCTTGAGTGTTTGATGGGATTGTTAGCTATTTTGATGGCACTCTCATTATCACAAAGGAGTGAAATTTGGGTCATTGTATAGCCATAGTCTTGGAGGGTTTGTTTCATTCAAAGGAGTTGAGCAGAATATGAGCCGGTGACTATGTATTCCGCCTCGGTGGTGGATAGGGCAATGGAGTTTTTGTAACGTCCTGCATTCAGCGAGACGTTAAACTATATTTTACTAAAATCTATCCATGAAAATTTCGATCTGTGTGTGCTGTGTCATAAGTCGTGCCTGGATCTCAGTTCGTCTCCCTATCCTTGACCTCAAAATCCATCCTCTCGAAACCTCTGTTCCAAAATAATCTCCTCAAGTTCTAATCGTCGTATCCGAGTTCGCTCCAAAACCTTGACAATGGAAACCCCTCTGCCCCATTTCCAAAAATCCCCGGTCCGAGGTCTGTTCCGTTGTTCCGCTTTGGAACCATAAAATAACCCCTTTTAAATCCCCTCCATAAATCCCCTTGTTTTCTCTCTCCCCTGAACTCCATTAGAACCTTGAGTTTAAACTGAGATTCGCATCTCTGATCAACAAGTCATTTCCACCATTAGGGCTATAATCCCCTTGCAGGATCCTTGGAAAGTTCAAATGCCTAAATACAACAAATTCCCCCCCCCTATTTCCCCTCCTTGAGCTCTCAAAAAAAAAATCTATAGAAGCACCCACAAATTCAAATTGAGAATTTGAATTTGAATCCGGAAACCCTCTCCTCCTTGAATCTCCCACGAATAATCCTTGAGTACCAAAATGCCAATTTAATTCCAAAATATACCTAAACTGCTACTTGGGACCCTCTCCTTTGATTCCTCAATTTTTCCTGAGTTCAAATATAAAATTTGAATTCAAATCTCAGATCAAACCCCAAATCTCTCCCAAAGCAAGTCCCTGGAAAAAAAAATAAGAGAAGGCACTGTTTCTATGGGCCGCATTCCTCCCCTTCCCTCCCTGCCACCGTGAGGCCCACAGATCAGCTGCGCTCCCAAGCCAACGCCCGTTCGATCGCCGCCATCTGTCATGTGGGCACGGCAGGCCGCCGTCTGATTTTTCTCATCTCCCACGTGGACCGCCTTGGACCGCTGGATCGCTGCCACGTGCCCCACAGGACTGCTCCGTGCCGCCCGATTCTCCCTTCGCTCGCCCGCGTGAGCACCCACAACCACCCGATGTCTGCCGCGTGGCAGCAAGTGTGCACGCCACCACCCGATCCCCCTCCTTACACACGCGCGACCGCCGCCCGTCAGATCTGTTCCACGTGCCCCTGAGCATTGCATGACCGTCGATCCTCTCCCAACAGTAGCGTCTTCCTGCCGGCACCGTGTCACACCCTGGTTCTCCCCTTAAATAGAGCCACACAAAATATACTAAAGAAAAGCCTCAAAGAAATAAAATTAAAAGGCCAAGCTAATTAATTAAATGAGAGAAATGCAAAATAATAGTTTATTATGGCTGGGAATATTTTTCCTATATTCCTCTTGCCAAAATACACTAACATGATTTTTATGGGAATTTTTAGAGCACTGGAAGTAATTTTAATAATTCAAAATAAATTATTGGAATTAAAATCCTTCTTGAATTCCTTTTTCTTTTTTTGTCCCTCTTTCTTTTTTTCTTTTCCTTTTCTTCTCGCCGGGCCACCGGCCTAGTGCTGCTTCCCAGCCTGCTGCGGCCCACGCGGCGCGCGCTCCTCCCCGCTAGGTCCTACCTATTAGCCGCTCTCCCCGCGCCTTCTCTCTCCCTCACTCGCCGCTAGCTAGGGCCCGCCTATTAGCCCTCTTACCCACACGACTCCCTGCTCTCTCTCTGCTATTGGGCCCTGCCTGTCAGTGCGCTCGCCTGCGCCTCCTCTCCCTCTTGCTGACATGTAGGACTGGGGCCCTACATGTCGGACCCGTCCCTAACCTCTGGCCGAATTGGCCGGAAGGGAAAAATCCTTGCCGCCGCTCGATCCGAGCATCATCCCGCCTCCTTGCGCTCTCACCCCTCATTCAAACAGCGTGGACCGGGTCTCCTAGCCGTTCCCCCACTTCCCCCGCGTCTCCCGCCCACGATCCCGAGTAGATTTCGCCCACTACCGCCGTAGCCACCGTCCACAACTCCGAGAAATTGCGCCGCCTCGGCCACAATCTCTCTAATCCGAGCCCATATAAACTCTCCCTGTCCCCTCCTCTCTCTTTCCCCTTAAACGCCCAAGCTTCCCGTGCACGCTAACCATCTCCGCGCCAAGCTCCCGAGCCACCGTCGCGCTCTGCCGACTCCAGTCACACGTCGCCGCCGCTACAGCCATCACCGGCCACCACGCTCGCGCTCGCTAGCTTCGTGGCGCCCTGCTGCATCCTGTTCCACCGCCGGTCGCCTCGGATTTCCGCCGGAACCCCGCACTCTCCACCAATCCCCTTCGGTGAGCCTCTCCGCCAATCTTCGGCCACGTTTTCCCGTCGGCCCGTTCGGCCATTCCTCTTCCTAACCCGCTCTACACTGTTCCCAGGTCCTCCCACACCTCGTCCGCGCCTCTGTCGTTACCTTGCGCCGTCGAGACACCGTCGCTGTCGACATCCCAAACCTCGCCGCCACCAATCCTCTCTGCTAGCCGCCGTTCACCGCTCTTTGTCCGTCGCAGCACCTCGATGAGCACTCCACAGTCTTCCTCGCTTCCTTCGCCACTCGCTGCTGCCCTCCGTCGTGCCGGATGGTCGCCGGCGGCGACCATCGGGCCGCGCGCCGGCAGGGCTCGGCCTCGGCTCAACCGGAGCCTTCTGATCTTCCTAGTAGATTGCGACCGTTCGCGTGCGCCCACGCCGCGCCCGCGTGAGTGGACCGGGTCCACGTGCGCCGTCCTCCCCGCGCCAGTGACCCGTGGGCCCCGCTTGTCGGCGCTGTCCCCCATGGTCCGCTAACGCATTAATCCGTTTAATTGCGTAATAAATTGATTAATAATTAATTTTGTATAGCAAAATCACAGTAAAACTTCTAAAATCCATAACTAATTCATACGAGCTCCGATTAATTCCATTCAAATTTCATTAAATCTAGAGAGCGGAGGTGCCCGAGGCGATCGAACGGCGATGACGGCTGAGCTCCAAAGATCGAGGCGACTGGCGGCCTCTCGGGGCGAGCGAGTGACAAGAGGTGGAGGAAGAGTTCCCAATGGGGCTTTTATATGAGCGGAGGAAGGGACTTGGTCGGTTGGGCATGCTCGGGATTTCCCGTGCCCGATCATGGAGGTGAGAAGGGGGAAAGATGGCGCCGCGGTAGGATTTTCTCACGCGGCGGGAATTGGCCGACGGCGGGGATTCGTGGGCGGGCGATAGAAGGTGGATCGTGTGGCGGGTTTTGAAGAGAGGGCGGACAGGCTGGAATGGTCCAAGGCGCGACAGCAGAGGTGGGGCCACGGTGACGTGTGTGGCAGGACGGCTTTTGACCAAGCTGGTCTCGGGCAGAAGAGCGGAGGAGAGGCGAGAAAACGAGGGTAGCACGGCTGTCCAAGGAGTGGCAGCTAGCGGCGGGGCCAAGGTGACGAATGGCGGCTGACGGGAGGATGGGGCTCAGCTCGGCTTTTGACCGAGCGATTTGCGGGTGCAAACGGGGGAAGGAGAAACGGGACGGGAGAGGAAGACGACAGCCGTGCTGGCGAGTAGGCACGCATGCACAAGGGATTGTCGTCTGGCTAACAGGCGGGCTCGGCTCCGGGGTGCAAGGCGGCGAGCGCTCACGCGAGTATGGCACTGGTGAGCCGCAAGTGGGCAGCGTGAGAGCATCGGATGGCTACGCACGGTGCACATGTGGCCACGTGGCGAGAATTGCGCGGCACACGGCGGTCTCGTATGGTTAATGGGATTGGACGGTGCTGGGCGCGGGAGCAGGGACACATGGCACCCATCGGCTAACAGGGGTCAGCTGAGCTCGTCCCACACGCACGTGGCGTTTGGTGCTAGGCTATGGGCCGCGGCTAGCGAGGGGAAAAGGAGGCATGGCTAGGCCGGCCGAGAGGAATGGAAGAGGGGCAACCCGAGTGCACAGTAACCTTCTTTATTTTCCAGGGATTCATTTGAAGGGATATTTGGAGATTTGAATTAAGACTTGAATTCAAATTTTGATATTTCAACTCAAGGAATATCAAGGGAACTCAAGGAAGATTAAGGATTCAAAGGAGGGAGCCCAAGTGGCAATGTTGATATTTTTAGGAATAACTTTTGTATTGGGACTTCAAGGAATACTCGATGGGATCCAAAGAGAGGGAAAGGAATGTTGAATTCAAAATTGGTATTTGAACTTATGATGACTTTAGGGGTTCAGAGGGAACACAAGGAAAAAAAATAAATGTTTCAGGGTTTTGATCCGGAGATTATTGAATGAAGATCGAAGCGGGATATTTTCGAAGGGTTAGAACAGATTCCGAGATTGGGTATCTGAGAGGGAAAAAGCCGATAGGTTTTAAGAGCGAAGTTCGAATACGACTATTCGAACTTGAGAAGATTATTCCGGAACAGAGATTTTTGAGAGGTTGGGTTTTCGAGATCGAGGTCAAGGAGACAAACTGAGATCCAGGCACGACTTACGACTCAGCACACAAAGACCAAAATTTTCACAGATAGATTTTAGCAAAATATAGTTTAACGTCTCACTGAAAGTGGGGCGTTACAAACCTACCCCCCTTACAAAAAATCTCGTCCCCGAGATTTGAAGGCAGATAGAGAAAAGAGAACAAAAGGGGATCTTCAGGCTTCTTCATTGCTTCTGTGACTTCAGGGCTTTCTTCTAGTTGACTTGTAAACTTTGCATCAGATTCTCAGCTGCTCTGCTTAGCTGGGGTGGTCAATTCTGCTGTGGCTCTTCTTCTTCAGGGAGAACTTGTTCTTCCCCTTCTTCTTCCACTGTCTCGAGATACTCAACTTCTTCATTTGGTTCTGCTTGCACGTGGTTTAGACGTCCATGTCTAGTGGCTGGTGAAGCTTGGGAGACTGATCCACTGCTTTGCGTTCTTGCATTTCCCTATGCGGATGCTTTGGTTGATGCGTAGGACTGAGGTGTCGTGGAACGATTCTTAGGGCATTCACGTGAGTAGTGCCCAATCTTGTGGTAGTTGAAGCATTCGACTCCGGTCTTTTGTCCCGAGTGTCCTGTCTGGGAAACTGAGTTGCTTCTTCCTGAGTTGCCACTGCAGCTTCTTGTAGATTGCTAACTTGTCCTTGATTTAGTTGGACGGGAGACGGAATCGGTGGTTCTGCAATTTTGAGGTGTTCCTATGTAGTACTGCGTAGGTGAGTGCGTTCTTCTCATCTGTCCATCTCTGGCATGAAATTCTGTTGGCGATACCTCACGCTTCCTGTACTCATCCAATTCTTTCTCTGCATCCTCTTGTAGTAGAGCCTTGTTGATTATGTGCTGAAATGTGGGGAAGTCATGAGCCAATAGTTGAACCTGTAGACTGGCGTTCATTCCTTTCAAGAACTTTCAGATCTTCTTTGTATTGGTGTCAACATCTTTTGGTGCATATCGGGCTAACTTGTTGAAGCGACTCAGGTACTCATTGATACAGGAGGATCCTTGCTTAATCTTCACAAACTCTTCTTTCTTCATCTCAATGGTGCTTTCTGGGATATGTGCTGAACAGAAGGCTTCTGCAAACTCTATCCAAGTGATGGTTGTAGAATCAGGATGGGCGGTACAGTAGTTGTCCCACCAATCTACTGCAGGTCCTCTTAACTGATGTGCAGCGTAAATAGCTTTTTCCACTAGGGTGCATTGGACAAGGTTCAGTTTTCTTTCCACATCTTTGATTCAGTCGTCCGCTTCGATGGGTTCTGTGGTATGAGAGAATTTTGGTGGGCGTGATCTCAGGAAATCATTGAGTTTAGATCTGCCATTGTCTTGAGCGTTACGGGGTTGATGCACTTGTGCATGTTGTTGTTGTATTACGGCCAGGTTCTGAGCAATTCCTAGCAGTATCTAGGTCTGAATGGCAAAAAGCTGATGAAACTCCATTGGCGGGGGTTGATTGCCATTTTTAGCTTGACTTGCTGGTGTGGGGTTGACGGTGGAGTCACTTTCGGTATCCTGAGTAGCAACCTAGTTGACTAGTGGATCTGGGTTTTCTTGCCAGAACTGGGTCTTGTTCATAACCAAGGCGGTTGGGAACATGGATCTGATGGTTGGTGCGATGTGCCATCTGTTCCAGGTTGACTGAAATCAAAATGATCGGAGAACAGGAGTAAAGATGTAACATAAAACGCTAGAGGAAAACAGTTTTCGCAAACCCGAGGAGGAATAGTGGTGTGTCCCAGCCACTAGCCCAACTGGTCCCACACCTGAACACGGACTACCAAGCAAAACACACACACACACACTGCTTCGCCACAACTCCTACTAAACTGGCGATGATACTACGGTCAAGCTATTAGCGAGGGCTATCTATTAACTCGCCAGGCAGAAGCACACCTTTCATCAACTAGGGTGATGACAGGCGGGTTCCAGGGCGGAAGATATAACACAAAACTAGCTTCTACATTTTGATGTAGACAGGGAATACAGACGAAGATTTTTCGCAAGTCTAGACCAAAAGGAAAAACTACTCAGTTTTTCACAATTAGCTTTGTATTCAAATATTGCCATACTATTAGGGGGTTTCGGTCCTAGAGCCAACCTATGCTCTGATACCATCTCTGTCACACCCCTATCTGGTACCGCCGTACAACGGCACCAAATAGGGTATGCGTAGGAAAACAGCGAGAACTGCCTTCCCACGGAACCGCAATACCGATATCAGTTTCAGGACGCAGCGCTGGTATCCACGGAAATCAGATATGCATCATTGTGAACCTTAATTAACTATATAGACATATACCTTAACTTACGTTGCAGCTTTGGAGTAAGCCGGAAATAGCAACGAATAGTACAGAGGCAGCGGCAGCAATGGAACAATGGACTAAGACCCAACACTACAGGTAGCGGCTGGGAACCAGGACGAAACCCTACTCTTCTCTTCACTGCAACTTTAGCTCCATCACCCAACGGAGAACTATATATATATATATATATATATATATATATATATATATATATATATATATATATATATATATATATATATATATATATATATAGAGCAAGGGTGAGTACTTACATACTTAGCAAGCCAAGAGAACTTAGGTGGTTGTTGTAGGCTTCAAAAAAGGCTGGATATTTTATAATCAATTTTATTTAGTTTTTTTTAGAATCTGCTAAGTGTGTGCTTCTCAACAATCAGGGCGAGGTGGGTCTCTCCCGATCGGAGTGAAAGGTGTATCAATCTTTAGTTTCTCCAGTTTTCACAATCTCAAGAATTCACATCAAATCGGCTCTTCGAGCCAAAACATTTTCTTCGGACTACCCGAGTCCTATTGGCCTCAACAGCCAAGCCAACATCATCGGACGACCCGCGTCCTCGACAGCACATCCTTTCCACAGTTCCTAAACCACACACACATTTGCAAACATGGTAAAACAAAACTACGCTAAGAAATCACTTTACATCCGCCCATGACCGTGGGCATGGCTGTTCAAATGGTTTAAACCTCTGCAGAGGGGGTACACTTTACCCACACGACGAGACTTACCCTATCACCCAGCTCGTGAATGAACGGACACGACTGGTGACTAGGGATTTTGCGACAAAGCATTTCCGGAGTCGACACCAGGTTATACAAGGAAAGCTCACGCAAGGGGTTCGACGAGGAAAGCTCACCGGCGGCGGGGATCCACGTGGTAATGGAGTTCGAGGGCAGTGCCGATGACACAAAAGATTTTGGGGCCTTTTTGCGACTGGATTGAGTGGAGGCCGGGTGAGGTAGAGGGAAACGGAGTCGGCAAGAAGCGGCGTTCCCGGTGGTTCGAGAGTGGAGGTGCCCGAGGCAGTCGAACGGTGAATCTTTGGATGATGCACTGGGGGGACTTGAGCTCGTACGGTATCTCTTGGCTCACTAGTGCCCTCGGCATCGATCCTATCCACTCATGCTAGATTATCCTCTTGATCAACTCTTATGCTCGGAGGCGCCACTTGAGTGGAGGGAGCTTGCTCGATGTCTCTTTGCTCCTCCGCCCCTTCTAGTGGCCTCACCTCTCCAATTGCCTTTTTGTTGATATCGTGTCCCGTGATTCCATCACCTAGCATCTCAAGATCAACTTACTCCACTTGGGAGCTGTTAGTCTCATCAAATGTCACATCTCTCGTAGTTTCAACAATTCCAGATACTTTGTTGAAAACATGGTAGGTGTGAGCATTTGACTCATAACCGAGTAAGAATCCCTCATCCACTTTTGGAGCAAACTTGGATGGGCGAGGTCTCTTACTCAAAATGAAGCATTTGCAACCAAAGCCACGAAAGTAGGAGACATTAGGTTTGTTACCGGTGAGGAGTTCACATGCCGTCTTTTTGAGAAGCTTGTGAAGGTAGAGGTGGTTAAGTGCATGGCATGCGGTGTTTACTGCCTCCACCCAAAAGATGTCCGAGGTCTTGTATTCATCTAGCATTGTTCTTTCCATCTCAACAAGTTACCGGTTCTTTCTTTCCATAAATCCATTTTGAGGTGAATCATATGGAGCGGAGAACTCGTGTTTAATCCCCTCTTCATCTAGGAATTCCTCCACTTGAGAATTTTTGAACTCCCCTCCATTGTCACTCCTAACTATCTTGATCTTGAGCTCAAACTCATTTTTAGCTCGCCTTGCGAATTTCTTGAAGATTCTTTGGGTTTCACTTTTATCTTGCAAAAAGAACACTCAAGTGAAGCGAGAAAAGTCATCGACAATCACAAGCCCATATTTGTTACCTCTGATACTTAGATAGGCCACGGGACCGAAGAGATCCATGTGAAGTAGCTTCAACGGACTCATGGTGGTCATGATGTTTTTGATGGGGTGTGGATTTTCAACTTGCTTTTCGGCTTGACACGCGCTACACCCACGGTGTTTCTCAAATATGACATTAGTTAGCCCGAGAATGTGTTCCCCCATTAGAAGATTTGATAAGTTTCTCATCCCCGCATGGGCTAGCCTTCGGTGTCAAAGTCACCCTATGGAGAATTTCTCAATTAAGCAAGATTCTGGGTTCACTTTTTCTAGATCAAAGTCCACTAGATAAAGATCTCCCTTCAACCTTCCCTTGAATGTGACGGAATTATCATGTCTTCTAAAAACGGTAACATCGTCATCGGTAAACAAGCAATTATAGCCCAATTTGCACAATTGAGACACCGATAGTAAATTGTAGCTCAAAGACTTGACAAGAAGGTCATTAGAGATAGATTGTTGGAGATGATGATTTTACCAAGGCCCATTACCTTGCCCTTACCATCATCTTGTCGATGCTTTGCACCGGCAATAAAACTATAGGGCTACTCAGCGAAGGTGAATTCGGTGGATTGCAGAGGAACACAGAGAAGATTTATACTGGTTCAGGCCCTCGATGTAAGGTAATACCCTACGTCCAGTTGAGGTGTTATTCCTTTGAGGTGGTTTGTGATCAATGATCTTCCGTCCGCCCTCATGGGGCGCCCTACCTCCCTTTATATACTAGGGGATAGGGGTACATGATAAGGATCCCAGCCAGATACAGCCAAGGGATTTCCTTCTTAGAGATAGAAACCTATCCGACTAAGACTGTTATTCCTCATTATACAAGGTAAAGCCCGCTGGGTGCTATCTTATCTCTAATTACATGGTTCGGCCCATCCTCTATCCGAGTGGCCCATATGCTAGTGGTGAGGTACCTGGGGCCCATGGCCTCCACAGTAGCCCCTGAGACCTTCATAGTTGAGTCACAGCTGATGCCGAGTGCTCATCCTCCACGGTGAAGATTGCCCGAGTGCGATGCTCCCGAGTACTCTTTGTCCGAGTGAGTCTTCTTCCCGAGTCCTGCTTCATGTCAGCTGGCAGCAAGGCTATGAAGGGCTTCATGGAGATATATGAATAGTATGCGCCAAATAGGCGCACCTATTAGGTGTAGCCCCCGACTTTGTGCTTAATTGTGAAGGCAATTAAACATAAAATCAAAGATCTTTAACCTGGAAGTCTTTCCTGAGTAGATTACTACTGGTATATGAGACTCTTTGGTATCATGTCAACCGGAATAAACTTTATAGTCTTGCCAAGTAGGGAACTACTCGTATGTAAGACTCTTCGACTTCATGTCAGTCGAAATATGTGTTTATAGTCTTGCCGAGTAGGATGCTACTCGTATATGGGACTCTTCAGCATCATGTCAGCTGGAAAAGGGGGTTTATAGTCTTTTCTGAGTGGCGTCCTGTCACGCCCAGAATTTCCATCCAAAATTCTGGAGTTTTATTGTGTGTAAATCCTCGTCCAGGAATCAACCGAGGCACACATGACAAAATTGATAATCAAAGTAATTGGTTACATAGCGTAAACATTTATTACAGAGGTGAATGGTACCTCTCAGTACAATAAAGTTCTAGCAGCGGATAAATAAACAACAGCGTGACGATTCCCACTCCACGTACTTGACTGGGCTCCCTCCTAGTCCTCCAGGTAGTCCTCTTCGCTGTAGTCCTCCTCTGAATGATTGTTGATTGCAAGGTGAGCATATGACATACTCCGCAAGCCACACAGCAAATATGCAAGTGCACGGGATAACAAAGGAGGGCATAGTATGGCTCATAATTGCATAAAAGCATTTAATAAAACATTTGAGAGAGTAATAAAACAGTAATTAAATAACAGTATTAATCCACGCTATACCGCTCACCAAAACGGTATAGGCCCAACCACTCCAACCTGGAGCTACACAAGTTCCACTGTTCAACCATTAAATTTAAGTAGTGTGGGACTAATCACAGAAACATTGCTAGGCTCGCCCTTAACCGTGGGCACGACTATCCGAATAGTTTTACTCTGGCCAGAGATGTACCAATTTACCCACGAGACACAACTCCACAGCACATCACTGTGCCCCTCAATACCACCACGGTATCTCAGTAAGGAATTGTGACAGGATCATTCATGTAACTCGCCCAATAGGAGAGCCTCCCGTCGAACCTCCGGTCTCCGGTAGGGGTGATCAATACCCTCCCCGCAAGACGGTCCGACGCCCGAAGCATGGCCTTATTGGCACTGCCATGTGTGGACTTATACCAGCCACAAACACGCCCTGGTGCCTCCTATTGAACTCGGCACACTTCAAACTCCTGCTAGCCCATACTAGCTTGTGGTTAGCACGAGTGTTGCTTCGCAACAAGTAGTCCGCGAACCGGTCCTTAACCGTCACGAGCACCGCTAGCAACAAACACAACCCTGGTGCTCGCGACCCACCTTTTATTCAGGTTTTAGTGAACCATTAAGTTGTCCTTGTACGACCATGTCGTATAGGGATCATCATTTCATATGACTGAAGAATAGTATAGAAATTATTATGACAACCCATAAATTATTCTATTAATTGCTAGGCATGGCTAAGCAGGGTCCTAGAGTTATTCTAGCTAACCAATAAATAAAGGTAGCTAGTCAAAATTATCCCATAGGTACAATGTCATGTGATCAAATCAAAGAGGCCATAAACAAAGGTTAGGGTTTTCCTGTCCCGATGACATTCCAAAATAAATGCAGCGTTGAAAGAAAACATAGCTTTAATCATAGGAACAATATGTTCAATGAGAAAGAGGAATCTGTGTGACTTGCCTTGCAGCTCCACACAGTCTTCGACACCTACTTCGACAAACTGCGCCTCTTCCTGAGCGTCGGTAGCTATAGGCAAATAACAAAACAAGCAAAAACAGTACATCAACACACATGAACAGTACATTGTTATATTTTTAATGGATAGTTCATGATTTTTAGAGAAATTAGAGACTTGAACGACCTCAAACCGAGTTCGTATGAATTAGTTATGATCTTTAGAAGTTTTAAGCCTATTTAAAAGAACTAACTGATTTATTGTGTCATCATTGAATTAATTTTATTCCGGAAAAGGTATTTAAGACGTCACAGGAGAAAGGGAACTCTCGGCTGACCAGTGGGGCCCACTGTCAGTGCGAGGGAAGGGGTCTGGTCCAAGGTGAACCGAGTCCACCGCTGTCCACGGGGGCTAGGATCTCTAGGGTTTGTATCGGACGGATGGGATCTAACCGAGGAGATCCATCGGCCGACATCGATCCTGATCGGATCGGCTACGGATCGGCTACGGCGCTGAGGTGGCGGCGAGCTGGCGCACACACGGCGACCACGGCGGCTACAGCGACGGCGGCGACGGCGGCGGCGCTAAACCCGATGGTCGACGGCTACAGCGACGGCGGCGACGCACGGGGAGAGCGGGAAAGGATAAAGGGGGTCGAGGCGATCGTTACCGAGGGCGAGACGGCGAAGAACGGCGATGGAGACGGCCGGCGGCGAGCTTGAGGCGGCGGAGGGCTTCTGGTCTTCGTCGACGGCGGTGCTCCGGCGGCTTCCGATGGCTACGAGGCGGCGGCCTGGCTTCAGCGGGACCCGGCGAACCTAACCGAGGCGGCGGCGAACTCCGGCGGCGGCTGAGGCGACGGCGGCGCGCAACCAGAACCTGGCGGCGGCGGCGGAACAAGCGCAAGGCGCAGAGAGGCGGCTAGGGTTTGCTGGCGCTCGATCCAAAGGGCGAAAACGGCCCTAGGGGTTCCAGGCTCGCTATTTAAGGCGGAGAGAAGAGGACTCCGGCTCGGATGCGGCGATTTTAGCGGCGGCGACGAGAGAGAGAGAAGAGACCGACTCGGGAGGCTTCGGGGCTCCGCTCCACGCGTGATTCAGCTCCGGTTTCTTGGGGATTAGGTAGAGGAGGATAAGGACTCGGTTTTCCCTCAACCGATTGGAGAGAATGGGTCCGAGGCGAACGGATTCGGTGAGATTCGCGGCGGCGGCGCTCGGGTGCTACAGCGCCTTCGGGCGCGAGGAAGACGACGACCTGACGGGCGCGGGCGCGGGCGGGGCACGGGCACGGGCACGGCAGGGGCGCGGGCACGAGCACTGGAGAGGGCGCGGGCACAGCAACGGGCCGAGATCTGGCCCAGCGGCTGCGAAGGGGATTTTAAAAACCTTTCTCTTTTTATTTCACTGCTGTGAGCTTATTTATTTTGCCGAAATTACTTCCCCTAATCAATTAATTCCCAGAAAATTCCAGAAATTAAATAATTAAGCAAAGGATTTTATAAAATTATTTTCAAGCCCATTTTTCTTCAGATTTTTCCCTGATTTTATTCTTTTCACTCATTGAGACTTTTAATTCCATTTCTAAAAATTCTTTTTGCACAATATTTTATATAGGGATAATTTCAGGGTGTTACACGTCCCACTCAGAAGTTAGACTCCTCCGCATCATGTCAGCGGGAAAAGATATTTATAGTCTCTCCCAAGTAGTGCACTACTCAAAAGTTAGACTCTTCAGCATCATGTCGGCTGGAATAACGTTGCTCATGGCAACTGGTGGCCACGCATGTAGGCCGAGTACCACTGCATGAAAATAAATCCACAGCGTGGTCAAGTGTACTCGAGAGAGATACCTACATCCCCAATTTTAATGAAGACCAGCTTGTGATCCTTGTAAGGATATATCCTCGAGACCTGGTGGATAAAACAGATACCCAAACATATATGTTTAGCAATAAGGCTCTCATAAAGCATATCTGTTTACCTCATCGGCTCCTGTTGGTAGCACCAGCGCTATAATTTCAACTCAGCCTGCGAGCGGCCCACGTGGGGCATGCTACTGTAGGAACTCATATCTTGGTGGCCCAGTGCTGACTATGTAGGCCCAAGCCCATCTAGTCGACATCGGCTCTATAAAAGCGGGGAGAGAGAAAAAGATTCCTTCATCTTCCCCAAATTAGCCAATCGCTTCGTCTTCCACCTTCGCGCCCAACTTTTCGCTTCCCGCCCGGCTAGGGTTAGCTGCTGCTATTCCCTACCCGAACTCGGGCGATTCCAATCCTCTTCGTTTGTTCCAAGCCCCCGATTCGTTTTTCCTCAAATCTTGCCGCCTCCAGCCATGACGAAAGCTTCGGATCTTGCGGGTGCGCCGGAGAGTGCTTGGCCGATTTTGGATTGCGGCTCGGTGAAGCTGAAGCTGTTGGAGAGTCAACTGAAGTTGCCCAGCCAAGAGGTGATTCGCTGGCGGCCGGCTAAAGGTGAGTCGGTCCCAAATCCCCAACCTGGTGAAACAGTAGTTTTCGCCTCTTTTTTCGATCGAGGCTTGTGCCTTCCATCTTTCAATTTCTTCCGCCGCGTCCTTGACTTCTACGGGCTGGAGTTGGTGCATTTGAACCCCAACTCGATTCTTCAGATCTCCATATTTGTTACTCTCTGTGAGTGCTTCTTGGGTGTTGAACCCCATTTTATTCTCTTCTGACATCTGTTCCACATCAAACCCCAACCCTCCAAGAATAATATTAGTGTGATTGGGGGGGCTGGTCTCCAGCTGAGAAGTGATGGAAAGAAGACATATCTTGATCTCCCCTTGAAATCTTCTCTGAAAGGCTGGCACAAGGAATGGTTCTATTGCGCAGATTTGGCTCCCTCCTTGCGCCCATTTACCGGCTTGCCGCCCGTGGTTTTACCAAATTGGTCAACAGAGCCATCCTTTGAGGAGATGGGCCAAGCACATCAATTGTTGGTGAAGTTAGATGACCTCAAGAAGGCTGGCCTGACTGGACATTAGGTGGCTCGTCGCTTCCTGACCCGGCACATCCAGTCGCTGAAGCTGAGGAGTGCATTTGGCTGGGCCTTTAAAGGCAAAAATGATCCTGACCGAGTAAGCAACGAGTTGGCCAGCAAGCGCGTAGTGACCGAGACCCTGTTCGGTTACTTCTCCAAAGGGGTGATCGCAACCGAAAACGATAACCGCCGGGTCGCGGCCTATAGCTTCATTCGGCCCCGGACCAAGGTAACCTTTAATCTTCTTTTGTGATGAATGCCTGTGGGCCTATGATTATTCAACACTGCATGATGTATTTTGTTGACTCGTCTGTAGTGGCACGAAGAGTTTGATGAAGACTCCTGCCCGTTGTCAGCCGTCGCATCGAAGAAAAGGCCGAGGAGCCCCTTTGCTACCCAGCCCGACTCCAAGAGAGCAGGGAAGAAGCCCATTCCGTATCGGGGCGAGGGGGCCATGACGCTGCGCGCCGTGGCAGGAAGCCTGAAGATAAAGGACACCGTCGCCGCGGCGCCCAGGCGATCAAGTCCAAGGTTGAGACCTGTGGGTTTGAGCCCAACATTGCCGAGTCTGGCAACAGCACCGCCGAGGGGCCGGCCAGAGTAGACACCGCCGAGGACGGAGGCGCCCAAGCCGGCCACACCAGAACCGGGGCCGACTCGAGCTAATATGCCGCCACCGACTGTGGCGCCGACCAATTCACCGGCCGGGCTAACGACCGGAGGTAGTGCTCCGCTAGGACCCGGGTCGCCCGGCAAGAAGCTAAAGTTCTCCAAGAGGTATGTTGTTCCGAATCTTCTGGAATTCTTGCGTGTTGCAGTAGTGTTTTGATGTCTTGCTTCGTCATGCAGGAAGCGAGCCAACATCGATCTCAAGGAGACCGATCTGACCGCTCCCCTTGAAGAGCCTGCCCCAGCCAAGCCGGCGGCCGCGAACATACCCGCTGATCCAGTGGCCAGCCCAGTCGCGGAGACCGAGGTGGTCTCGACTGCAGGGTCGCCGTCGCCACCCGACCAAGAGACAGTTGTTGAGGTTGAGGCCCCAACCCCTGAATCGTCGCTTGTCGCGGAGGCCGCTGTTGGAGCCCCCGAGCCGGTCCCTGAGGCCGCGGGGGACGGCGGCATGGGGGCCGGGACCCCGTCGCCGTCATGGTCGTCGTCGTCATCGTCGCCGCCGCCAGAGATCCCAAACCTGCCTCGGATTGAAGCTCCTCCGCGTAGGATGCCCCGGACATTCACTTGGACGGCGCCCAACAGGACCGCGAAGAGCTTCAAGCTTGACGAAGTTGTCGCGAGAAGGGAACGCGAAAGCTTGCTTCGCGCCGCTATCAGTGGGTCCCAGGGAGTCGGGGTATGATTCTTGTGGCAGAATGGTGGTGATCTTCTCGTTTTGACGTCTGATTCCATTCTTGATTTGTTCTTTACCCTGAGCAGAAGCTTGTCGACCGCAATGAGGCGATGATAGAGATCCTGGTCGAAATGGCTCCCCACCTCGCAGAATTGGAGCAGCTCTGGGCATTGAAGGCCGAGATGGAGGAGCGTCACGCAGGGAGGGAAGCCTAGCTGAAGAGCGGCGCCGACCAGCTCAGGGAGGAGACTTGGGCCCTAGCCGGAAAGATCAGAGGTAAATTCCCTGAATGCGCCTTCCCGGCTGAACCAGCGACGTATTCATCCAGCTGCGTTGTTCCCGACTGCCCAGTTATGTCATGACTGCACGGTTGAGCTCTTGGCTAATCTGTCGTGCAGCCCTCGAAGCAGAGTTGAAGACCCGAACAAAGAGGGAATCCCAGCTGAAGGAGGCCGAAGAAGCCAGGGCCGAGCTTGAGAAGGTCAAGGCCGACCTGACAAAGGCCAACGCCAAGCTTGATCGGGAGAAGGCCGAGTTGAGAGAGGCCGTCGTCAAGCTCGGTAAGGAAAAAGCTGAACTGGAGAAGACCGTGGCCGGGTGGGAAGCCGACTATGAAAGTAAGTCAACCTGACCGTGATCTTAGCCAATCCATTAGTCATTCCATCTGCAACCGAGTCTGACAAGTTTTACTCGCCGGTAGACCCGGACAGATATGAGAGTCAATGTCTAGGCCCAGTATCGGTTTTATACAGAGGAGATAAGAGTGATCAGGGAGTCACGGGAAGCCCTCGTCGGGTCCGTGAAAGGGCTCCTTGACCTCATAGATCCTAGCCCTATGGGAACCAGTTGCAGCAGGATCCCCCAAGTAGAGGTGTGTCTTGAGAATGCACCGAGTGCCTTGAAGAAGTACTCGGATGAGCATGTTGTTGCCGGCGTGGCCCAAACCCTGGCGATGACCAAATCCATCTACCCGAGGGCAGACATTGAAGCCATTGGGGAGGGGTTTGCCAAGGAGATGACGCCCGAGGAGGCGCTGGAGCTGATTGCCCGGGCGAAGCCGACTGCTGAGGTAATTACCCGAGACTTGGGTCTGTAAGGGCAACATATTATGCAGTCGGTATGTATATACTTTTGTGAAAAAACATGTGTAAATATGTGTGTAATGCCGCCAAGCTTATCACTCAGTCGTCATTAGCTTTACTTGACCGTGTAGTCTGCGCCGAGTTAGTCTGTCAGAACTTAATAAAAACGTTCAACGTAAGAAGCTGGACTCGGGCAAACGCGACAGTTGTAGTAAAGCTTCGTGACTGAGTAGGACGAGCTTGTGTATTATTGACAGCACATATATACATGCAGCCCCCGACTCACTACTCGGTTGATGCAAGCGGCGTAGTGAGTCAGAGAAACTTTACACATGAAAAAGTATAAAACTCAGGTATAGAAAGGACGTAGCTGTTCTATGTTCCATGAGTTGTTGATGAGGACACCGTCTTCGGTCTTCAGTCGGTAGGCGCCTGGCCGCGTGACTTCGGCTATAATGGACGGCCCTTCCCAGATTGGGGATAATTTGTGCCTGTCTTTGGTGGTTTGTATTTTCCTCAGGACGAGATCCCCGACCAAAAAGGCACGGCCACGGACATTGCGATTGTGGTAGCGACGTAGGCCTTGAAGATGCCTTGCCAACTGGATTGTTGCGGTGTCCCTTGCTTCTTCCAACTGATCTAGCTCGACCAGTCGGGTGTTATTTGAGTCATCTTCTGACTAAGCCCGGGCTCGCGGAGAGCCGAATGTAACTCTGTTGGTAGCATAGCCTCGGCACCGTAGACCAGGAAGAAAGGGGATTGCCCTGTTGCCCGACTAACCGTGGTTCTGAGAGACCAGAGAACCGATGGGAGTTCTTGTACCCACCGGCTTGCGTATGGTTGTAGTCGGTCGAATATCCTGGCCTTGATGCCTTGTAAGACCATACCGTTGGCTCGTTCAACCTGCCCGTTGCTCCGCTGGTGCACCACAGATGCGTAGCAGATCTTGATGCCGAACTCTTCGCAAAAGTCTTGGAATACGCTGCCCGTGAACTGAGTACCATTGTCGGTGATGATGCGGTTAGGAACCCCGAACCGGTATAGTATACTCATGATGAAGTCCTTTGTTTGTGCCGCTGTAATTGTTGCAACGGGTTTAGCCTCAATCCACTTGGTGAATTTATCCACAGCGACGAATAGATGTGTAAACCCTCCTGGCGCTTTCTTGAAGGGCCCGACCATGTCGAGCCCCCATACTGCGAATGGCCAAGAAATAGGGATGGTTTGGAGTTCCTGGGCTGGGAGATTTGTTTGTCTTGCGTAGAATTGGCAACCCTCGCACTTGCGAACAATGTCCTTGGCGTCTGTTACTGCTGTGGGCTAGAAAAATCCCTGCCGGTAAGCCTTTCCGACTAACGTCCTGGATGCGGCATGGTTGCCACATATGCCCGAGTGAATCGACTGCAGAATCTGCTTGCCCTCCTTGGTGGTGACGCAACGCATGAGGACACTGGGTGCGCTCCTTCGGTACAGGTCTTCTCCGACTAGTAGGAAGCTTTTGCTTCGACGCTTTATCTACTCGGCTTGACGGCGATCTTCTGGGAGTTCATCGTCCAGGAGAAATTTGACAACAGGAGTTCTCCAGTCTTGACATATGTGCAGCACCTTGTTGTGGCCGGGGTAGGTTCGTCTCCCGACTGCTCCGGTGCCGGTTTCTTCTTGACTGATGGCTCCATGAGTTGCTCGACAAAGATTCCAGTCGGAACTGCTTCTCGCTTGGATCCCATGTTTGCCAGCTCGTCTGCCGCATCGTTGTATTGACGCAGGACATGTGTTATTTCCAACCCGTTGAACTTGTTTTCCAGCTTGCAGACCTCCTGACAGTATGTCGCCATGGTATCGTCGAGACAAGTCCAGTCTTTCATGACTTGGTATACCACGAGTTGGGAATCCCCGCGCACAACTAGTCGACGTATGCCGAGTGATATGGCGATGCGGAGCCCGTGGATAAGTGCCTCGTACTCGGCGACATTGTGGGAGGCCGGGAAGTGGATTTGTAGAACGTACTTCAGTTTTTTGCTAGTAGGGGACGTCAATATGACTCCAGCCCCGGCGCCGCCGATCCGTAGAGAACCGTCGAAGTACATTGTCTAGTACTCTAGCTTTGCTGTTGATGTAGGCAGTTGAACTTCCGTCCACTCGGCCACGAAGTCGGCTAGAGCTTGTGATTTAATTGCTGTCCGTGGCTGGAAGGTGATATCGAACGCCATCAACTCGAGTGCCCATTTAGCGATTCGGCCGGTGGCCTCGCGATTATGAAGGACATCCCCAAGTGGAAACGCTGTGACCACTGTGACTTGTTGTGCTTGAAAATAATGCACCAGCTTCCGGACTATAATGAGTAGGCCATATAGCAGCTTCTGGACCTGTGGATATCTCGTCTTCGAGTCGGCAAGGACCTCGCTGACAAAGTAGACTGGCCGTTGTATTTTCTGGATGTGACCCTATTCGGATCGCTCGACCACCAGCACCGTGCTGACTACCTGAGTGGTTGCCGTCATATACAGCATTAGCGGTTCTTGGGGCAGAGGTGACGCAAACACGGGAGGTGATATGAGAAATTGCTTAAAGTCTTCGAAGGCTTGCTGGGCTTCCGGAGTCCATTGAAAATTGTCCGCCTTTTTGAGGAGCTTGAAGAAGGGCATACCCCGTTCGTCCAGTCGGGAATAAACCGGCTGAGTGCCCCCATGCAGCCTGTCAGCCTCTGGACGTCTTTGAGGTTAGTCGGGGGTGCCATGTTCCTGATGGCGTTGACTTTCTCCGGGTTGACCTCGATGCCGCGATGCGAGACGATGAAGCCGAGTAACTTTCCGGATGGCACACCGAAGGCGCATTTTTCCGGGTTCAACTTCATCTTGAATCTTCGAAGGTTTTGGAAGGTTTCTTCCAGGTCAGTGATGAGGTCTTCTTTGGACTTGGTCTTGATCACCACGTCGTCGACGTAGGCTTCCACGTTGCGCCCGATCTGAGTGTGCAGACACCGCTGAATGGCCCGTTGATAGGTTGCTCCAGCATTCTTCAAACCGAACGGCATTGTGATATAGCAGTACGCTCCAAACGGCGTGATGAAAGATGTCTTTAAGCAGTCTTCCTCCCTCAGGCTGATTTGATGGTATCCCGAGTAGCAGTCGAGAAAGCTGAGTAGGTCACACCCTGCCGTGGCATCAACCACTATCGGCGAAACGGGACTGGGGGCCCCACATACCCTGGGGACGCGTGGATCTTCGGCCACGTTAGCTCCTCTGGGGCCCACATTCTGCACCGGTGACGGCCGGCTATGGCCGTCTTCCCGCCAAGTACCTAGGGCCTGAGCATTGCCCGGGCCCGGGTGCACCTTCCCCGGGCGCGTCGCGACGACCGCCCGCATTCACCTCGGGCCCCCGGTCCCAGGGGCATTCCCAGGAAAGGGCGCTCCCCTTGTCCCGGGGCACGGCCCCGGGGCGCGTTCCCAGGGCACATTGTTGGGATATTCCCGGGCCCAGGTCTCGCCCCCCGGTCCCGGGGCACATTACTAGGACTTCCCGGGCCCGGGCCTCGCCCCCCGGTCCCGAGACCCACAGCTCAGCCCCGGGTCGCGTCCCCGGGCGCTCACTGAGACTTCCCGGGGCCGGGCCTCGCCCCCCGGTCCTGGGACCCACCTCCTTGGCCCCGGGTCACGCCCCCAGGGCACATTGCTGGGACTTCCCGGCCCCGGGTCTCGCCCCCCGGTCCCGGGGCCCACAGCTTCGGTCTCCGAGGAACTCGACGCCTTGTGCGCGCGGAGGGCTCGATGAGCTCTCTGCCCCGGGCCCGAGCCTGACTCGAGTGGACCAACTATTCCAACTGCCCCATTAATGGCGAGCGACGGGGCGGTGTCGCCCCTGTCGCCACTCTGCCACACGTGACGGCTCGTGACGGCCCCCCGTGGCCGGCTCCTGTGCAGTCAGAGAACTTTTGACTAAGAGGCTTCAGTTTTCCACACTCTGGGCAGCGGTGGCGTGCGCTGCCACATCTTCACGACCTAGCCGCCCACAGCAGCCGAGCAACGTGACGACTAGACTTGCCGAACCAACTCCGGCGTGGCTTGGCTCAGCAGGCAGACGTGTACGACAAGACATCCCGAACCAACTCCGACGTGGCTCAGCAGGCGGCCGCGTGCGTGCGACAAGACATTTCATACCTAGAAAAACTTTCTCCTGTCATGTGAGCTGGGCACTGTGGACTCCCCTTGGACTATGAAGAGAGATCCATGCCAAGCAGAAAGGGGACCCCGGTTCCGGAGGCTGGTTCCATCGGCTTCTGCATGAAGCTCAGCTTCTAGAGAAACACTTGGAGTCTCCAAGTTAGGGCTAGCTTCTTGAGCACCCCTCAAGAACATCTTGTAAGAGCAAACCACATTCATCTCCCACATAGCAGATACACACAGGAGTAGGGTATTACGCCTCCGCGTGGCCCGAACCTGTCTACTTCTTCTGCCTCCCTTACGTGTCATCGTCCCGACGCCGCAGTCGTCCTGTGAACAACTCCCCTGGCCGAACCTCAAAGGGGGGGTCCCCAGACTCCCCGCGGTTGGAGTTCCCTCCTCCGACAGCTAGCGCGCCAGGTAGGGGGAGTTTCACTTCCAGGCGGCACGCTGGTTTCCCCAACACCGCACGCTCCATGGCAGGAGGTCATCCTCCGCGGGACTCCGACGAGGTGTCTGGCGACCTCACCCCGCTGGGCGATGTTAGCCCTGTGGCGAGCCCGCCACGTTCCCCCTCCTCGTCCTCCTGGGGGCATGCGGTGCGTGCCCCGGCGGGCTGAGTTTCCCCCATGGTGGCCCTGGGTGCGGCCTCAGCCCCTTCCCTTGCGGAGGGGGGCCGGTAAGTGCCCCGCTGGGTCTGCCGCGGCCTCATCTATGAGGCGTGAGCGGACGCGCCGCTCCACGGCATGCCGCCATCTCAACTCCCAGTCGGCGACGCTGCAGGGAGCCCTCTTGGCGGCGGAAGCCCTCCTACGCCATCCCCCGGCATTTACCGAGGGTGGAGGCCGGGAGCGGCGGTGGCTCAGTGAAGTCGCCGACCTGGTAGGCGCGGCCCATCGCCAGGTAGCTGCCGACAGCAGTGCAGGGGCTGGGAGTGCCGACCGCGCGACATCTAGCGCGGGCTGGCCCCCCGCCCCGAAGCAGAACCAAGCCCGGAGTGCGGCGCCTCGCGCCACGCCTCCGGCCAAGAATAGCCGTGGCGACCTCTGTGAACGGCTAAACCGGATGTGGTCCCATGAGGACGCCCGGGTCACATTGGAGCGACAGCACGAACGGTGCGCGAGCGCCGTCGGGTGTCCCGAGGCCCAGGCCTCCAGCTCCAACCCCCCGGCGGGAAACCGTCGCCCGTCGTCTGAGCCCGGTCGGTATGGCTCGGGTTGCCTGGCGCTCTCCCCAGGCCTCCGGCAGGTGCGCTGGCCAGCCAAGTTCCAGTCCAGCTTGCCGAAGAAGTATGACGGCTCCATCAACCCCACAGAGTACCTGCAGATCTACACTACCACCATCCAGGCGGCCGACGGCGATGAAAAGGTGATGGCGAACTACTTCCTCGTCGCCCTTAAGGCCCAGGCTCGCTCCTGGATGATGAACCTCCCTGAGGGTTCGATCTACTCGTGGGAGAACCTCTACCACCAGTTCGTTACGAACTTCCAGGGCACTTTCCCACGCCCTGGTACCGAGGCGGATCTCCATGCCCTATGTCAGGGCAGGGACGAGTCGCTGAGGCGTTTCTTGCAGCGCTTCAGCCAGGTACGCAACACCATTCCCCACATCGCTCATCACATGGTTATTCACGCGTTCCGCTCGGGCGTGCGTGACAAGCGCATGCTCGAGAAGATGGGCACCCGCGACGTCCAGACCGCGGCCGAGCTGTTCAGCCTCACCGACCTTTGCGCCCGCAAGGAGGAGGCCCAGGCATGGAACAAGCCACGCCCTGGGGCCCCTAACCGGGACCCTGGAGAGGACGGCGAGTCCTCGCGTTCCGCATCACAGCAGAACAGGAGGAAGCGCCAGAAGGGCAAGGGGGCCACCGAGAACTTCGCCTTGGCTGCTATAGGTGGCCCCTAGGGCGGCACTGCCCGCGGTGACAATAACGGCAGCAAGCAGCAAAAGCCCGCACGTGCGCCGCCGCCACCGGTAGCGGCCC
Source organism: Oryza meyeriana var. granulata (assembly GCA_003991445.1). Lineage (NCBI taxonomy): Eukaryota > Viridiplantae > Streptophyta > Magnoliopsida > Poales > Poaceae > Oryza > Oryza meyeriana. Next base: position 54,890 of record RYFJ01002262.1, read on the forward strand.
AGAAGTGGAGCACCATCCACGAGACGGACCGGCACGACCTCATGGAGTACCGCGCCGTCCAGAACATGGCCGAGCGTGTCAAGAGGTTCCAGCAGGAGCGGCAGCAGGCCGAGCCTGCTCCCGATCCGGAGCAACCTCTTGAGTTCCAAGAACCCGAGAACGTCCTCGCCACCCTCGATGGCGGGGCGCACGCCTACTCCTCGCGCCGTGGCTTCAAGGCCATGTAGCGCGAGCTGCTGGCCATGACCCCGGGCCCAGCAGCGACTCAGAGGCTGAAGTGATCGGACACCCCGATCACCTTCGGCCCCAGCGATCATCCGGCCCGGGTATCTGGGGAGGGGTATCTCGCCCTGGCTGTCTCCCCCACCATATGCAACGTCAAGGTGGGCCGCGTCCTCGTCGACGGGGGTGCCACCCTCAACATCCTCTCCCCTAGGGTTTTTGAGAAGATCAAGGCCCCGGGGACGAATCTTGCACCCTCGTTGCCCATCATTGGGATTACAAAGGCCTCACCTGGCCCCTCGGCTAGGTCTCGTTGCCCGTCACCTTCGGTGACCGCGGCAACATCCGCACCGAGCGCATCGTCTTCGACGTCACTGAGTGCAACCTCGCATACAACGCGGTCCTCGGGCGCCCCGCGTTGGTGAGGTTCATGGCGGTTACGCACTATGCGTACCTGACCATGAAGCTTCCGGGCCCCGCAGGCCCGATCACAGTCCTCGGGGACGTGAAGGCCGCCCTCTCGTGTGCCGAGCGGCGCGCGGCCGACATCGCCCCAGTAGCTCCCGACACGGCGGGCGGCGCGGGGCCCTCGCTGCCCCGTGCCCCCAAGCCACGCATCGTCGCCAGCGACGCAGACCTCGTCAAGGAGGTCATCCTCGGTGATGACTCGTCCCGAACTGTCAAGATTGGCGGTTCGTTGGACGACAAATAGGAAAGCGCGCTCATCGCCTTCCTTCGAGCAAACTCCGACATTTTTGCCTGGCAACTGTCGGACATGCCCGGGGTCCCCAGGGGGGTGATTGAGCATCGCTTGGCCATCCACACGGGCTCACGCCCGGTGCGGCAAAAGGTGCGATGGCAGGCCCCGGAGCGCCAAGCCTTCATCCGCGAGGAGATCGACAAGCTCCTTGCAGCCGGCTTCATCCGCGAGGTCGTCCACCCCGAGTGGCTGGCCAATCCGGTCATCGTCCCCAAGTCCAACGGGAAGCTGCGCATGTGCATAGACTACACCGACCTCAATAAGGCTTGCCCCAAAGACCCATTCCCTCTGCCCCGTATAGACCAGATAGTCGACTCCACAGCGGGGTGCGACCTTTTGTGTTTTCTTGATGCTTACTCAGTGTAACGACCCGCTTTCCTTTTCCCTGTTGTAACTGGTTTTCTGATCTTAATCTTTTCCTATCCCGTCAGCTGTGCCTCCGTTTTCCCTCTCCCCGGCCAGCCGACTACCTTCTCTCTTGTGCCGAGTAGAGTTGCTACTCAGTCCTTGTATCCTGCCCTTATCCTTGTCTTACTCGGACCTCTTTGCTGCCGAGTGAGCACGGTGATGTGGCCGACTACCTTGTTGAGACCTGTTGCTTCTTTGTCCCCCGAGTTGCACCCACCCGTTGGACGCCGACTACCGAAGTAGTGAAGAATCAATCTTCACCTAACCGCAGCATCGCTTGGACCAGTGGTCAGTCCGAAGCCCGGTCAGTGAGATTTCTCCAACCTGTCCTAGCCTTGACCTTAATGTCTCATCGCAGCTACAGTGCCTGCCAACTCCTCTGACCAGTTGGACTCCAAAGTCACTTCCTGTCATATCCCTGTCAGTTCATCTTGACTTCCTTGCTCCACCCGTTGCCCAGCTCCACCGTGCCCCAACCTTGCACGTCGGCTATATATATGGCCAACCGTGCCCCCTTCTTCCTTTTGTTTTGCAAACCGGCCAGCTCCAGCTCTGCTAAGTTTTCATCCTCTCAAGCTTTGGAGCTCTGTCGCCTGGTTCGCAAGCCTGGTTCAGCCGACTGCCCCCTTTTCTGCAGCCGACTACTTCTTGATCCTTTTTCTTGGTGTTTTTACTTCTCCTGCTTATCAGTGTTTCTTTCTGCTTGTTCAGAACCTGAACCGGTGGACGATCCCGAAGCCACCTTCGCCGAAGAAGACCCCTCCTTGGAACAAGGCAAGCCTCTTTGATCATATTGTTTCCCATATATGCAAAACTATGTGTTTGGAAAATATATGCATGCTTAGTTACACCTTTAAACTGTTGGCCTCGGTTATGCAAGCGCAACCGATGGACCCGCCCAGTAGTAGCACTTATTTGGTAGGATGTTTGTTATATTTATCCCTTGAAGAGCCCCACAAATGGCACGCTAGCATCCTATCTGAGATACGATGCCGAGTAAAATGGCTTAGCCCTGTAACGTTGTTTGTCGTTGGGAAAAATGATGGTTTTACTAAACAGTTTGGAAAACCCGATACCTTGTGTATCGCGCGTTTGTGAAATAAAGGAAAGATTTGTGAAAATCTTGATGTACAGAGACAGTGCCTGTGTGGCTTGGCTATGTATTATCATTAAGGACGATTCCCATGGCGTAATTTGTTGCCAGTGATTTGTGAAAAATGTTTGATGGAAAGGGAACCGTGACCTGAGTTTGCCGAGTAAGCAAACGGAAGGCCTGTGTGGCCAGAAACGATCTGTGTGGTCCGGGTGTTAAGCACCATAAACAAGTGTATGAAAAGTAAACAGGATGAAGATCATGCTCCCGGGTTGTAGCCAGGGCAGCAAAGTTTAAGCCCCCGGTTGTAGCCAGGGCGGCAATTCAGTCTTCGGGTTGTAGCCAGAAGACGGTGATGAGCACGCTCCCGGTTGTAGCCAGGGCAGCAGTGTTTTAGCTAGCTGGTTTAGCCAGCCTAGCGGGCATTCAGTGCCATGATCATGCTCCCGGGTTGTAGCCAGGCAGCGATGATGAGCCCCGTTGTAGCCAGGCGGCCGATTAGCTAGCTGGTTGTAGCCAGCCTAGCGGGCATTCAGTGCCATGATCATACTCCCGGGTTGTAGCCAGGGCACGATGATGAGCCCCCGGTTGTAGCCAGGCGGCCGACTAGCTAGCTGGTTGAAGCCAGTGTAGCGGGCATCAAGTGCCACAGCTGAGATTTGGTTGTAGCCGAGTCTCAGGGTCAACGAGTGGTTGTAGCTACTCGGGAGATAAAGGACCAACAAATGCAAAGTAAAAGATAATAAGAACATGTATGATTATGCTTGATTCTTTAAGTGGTGAGTTGTTGAAAAGCAACTTGCGGATTGGATGGAGGCGTGAGCCTCTATCCACCAACTAAAATTTGGAACTCACTAGTGTTTGCAAAGAAAAGAGTTTAATAAGGCAGTCTTTCGCAAATGAAACCCTTAGCTCTTCTTGTCTAACCAACATGACATCATTCCCGGCTTGCTGAGTACGAAAGTACTCACCTTGTTCATATATATGTATAGTAGGTTTTGGAGTGGAAGACGAAGATCCGACTGCTGCCGAGTTCCTCCAAGACCAGGTGTCGATGTTTTACACCGGCAATAAATATATGGGGCTACTCGGCGGATGGAAACTCGGTGGATTGCAAAGGAACACAAGGAAATTTTATACTGGTTCAGGCCCTCGATGTGAGGTAATACCCTACATCCAGTTTGTATGTATTCCTTTGAGGATGTACGGTGGTAGTTCTGATGAACTGTATGGCCGTGTGCTTCTATGAGCTCTTCTCGTGCTTTCTGCCCCCATGGGGCGCCCTGCCTCCCCTTTATATACTGGGGGACAAGGTTACAAGGTAGGAGTCCCCATCGGATTACGACTAGGAGATCTCCCCTTAGAGATATAACGTACCCGACTAGGACTGTATATTCCTTTCTATACAAGGCGAAGTCTGCCGAATTTAGCTATATCTCTAATTACAAGGCTAGGCCCATCCTCTATCCGAGTGGCCCATATGCTTGTCATGAGGTACCCGGGGCCCATGGCACCCACAGTAGCCCCCGAGACCTTCATAGTTGAGTCACAGCTGATGCCGAGTGCTCATCCTCCACGGTGAAGTCTTCCCGAGTGCATTGCTCCCGAGTACTCTTTGTCTGAGTGCTGCTTCTCCCGAGTCCTGCTTCATGTCAGCTGGCAGCGAGGCTATGAAGGGCTCGATGTAGATGTTGGAATAGTGTGCGCCGAATAGGCGCACCTATTAGGTGTAGCCCCCGACTTTGTGCTTAATTGTGAAAACAATTAAACATGAAGTCAAAGATCTTTAACCTTGTAGTCTTTCCCGAGTAGATTACTACTGGTATATGAGACTCTTCGGTATCATGTCAACCGGAATATGATTTATAGTCTTGCCGAGTAGGGAACTACTCGTATATAGGACTCTTCGACTTCATGTCAGTCGGAATGTGTGTTTATAGTCTTGCCGAGTAGGATGCTACTCGTATATGGGACTCTTCAGCGTCATGTCAGCTGGAAAGGGGGTGTTTATAGTCTTTCCCGAGTAGTATATTACTCGAAAATCAGACTCGTCAGCTTCATGTCAGCTGGAAAAGGTGTTTATAGTCTTTCCCGAGTGGCGTCCCATTCGGAAGTTAGACTCTTCAGCTCGTCAGCCGGAAGAACGTTTATAGTCTTTCCCGAGTAGTGCACTACTCGAAAGTTAGACTCTTCCACATCATGTCAGTGGGAATGAGAATTTTATAGTCTCTCCCGAGTAGTGTACTACTCGAAAGTTAGACTCTTCAGCGTCATGTCGGCTGGAATAATGTTGCTCATGGCAACTGGTGGCCACGCATGTAGGCCGAGTACCACTGTATGAAAAATAAATCCATTATGTGGTTAGGTGTACTCGAGAGAGATACCTGCATCTCCAATTTTAATGAAGACCAGCTTGTGATCCTTGTAAGGATGTATCCTCGAGACCTGGTGGATAAGACAGATACCCAAACATATATGTTTAGCAATAAGGCTCTCATGAAGCATATCTGTTTACCTCATCGGTTCCTGTGGGTAGCACCAGTGCTATAATTTCAACTCAGCCTGCGGGCGGCCCACATGGAGCATGCTACTGTAGGAACTCATATCTTGGTGGCTGCTACCAAATAAGCCGGCCTGAGCCGACCTATCCAGCATAGCTCTATAGAAGTATCATCCATCGCATGTCAGGATGAGTTTTTTAGTGTCGATAACCGCAATCAGCCAGAGAAATCCTTATTCGCAAGCCTTTCCGACTTACGTTCTGGATGCAACCTGGTTGCCACATAAGCCTGAGTGGTTTATTGCAGGATCTGCTTGCCCCTCCTCAGGTGTGACGCAGTGCATGAGAACTCCGGATGCACTTTGACGACGTAAGTCTTCTCTGACCTGGTAAAGCCGAACAAGGTACCCGAACCTTGCATTAGCAGAGGTTCGGCTGCGACCCTCATGGGCGTACCCTATCCAACAGAATTATAGCCAAGCTAGGCACCCGAACCTTGCATTAGCATAGATTCGGCTAGCGACCCTCATGGGGCGTACCCAACCTGACAGAACCGTGACCAAATAAGGTACCCGAACCTAGCATTAGCGTAGGATTCGGCTGCGACCCTCATGGGCGTACCCTAACTTAGCCGAGTGGTATACAGCCCCGACTGGCGCCGGGGCCGATTGTTGGCTCGCATGGAGCGTAGTCGGGAAGATGACGTCCCGACTGGCGCAAGTACTCGGTGAGTAGCCCTCATGGAGCATCCCGAGTGTATTTTGGCAGACTTGTCCAGCCCCCGAGCGTAGAGATGGGCTCGCAGCCCTGAGTTCCTGTCACGCGTATCCGGAGCTGGGCCTGCAATATAAAAATATCGATGAGTAGCATCTGATGATGGAAATAATCACCCGAAATAAAATGTATTTTACAATGTATGTAAATACGTTTTTTCCTCTTTTTGATATTAATTTCCTCGAGTAGTTGACCCCTTACGTTTAAGCACTCTGCCCGACTAGTCATAGCCCCCTAGCGTCGGGAGTTGGCTCATGGCTCTTTCCCAGGCACGTTTTTGGTGACTTGAGTTCGTCTTACATGGAGCAGAGTTTCACGGATCGAGATTTATGCTACTCGAGTACTTTTGTAATCATTTAAGAGCAAAAACGGAAAACATTAAATGCGCAGCTTGTACACCTATTAGTGTAAGCGGCTGTGACTAGCAAGGCCAAGTGAGGAGATGTTTATCAGAAAGCGACTTAGCTGTTCGTATTTGGAGTGGGATGCCATCCTCGTGTTTGAGCTTGTGAGCCCCCGAGCATATCACTTGTTGTTCTGATAATCCTCAGTTGTTGAAGGTCGAAGGCGGTTGTGACCGACTGCCACAATGGAGCCGTCTGACTTGCGTTTGCGATTCCCAACTTTAGTCGGGACCGCGTCGTCGGTATCGTCCCGCTTCTTCTGTCAGGGTGACTTGTTGTCATCGAGGGCCTCGGCAACAGCGTGGGCCGAGTCGGCGTACTTGTTTGCCATGTCAAATAGGGCCTTGACAGAGTTGGGAGGCTTCCGCGTGAATTTATCGATGAACGAGGTGTCTTTGACTCCTTTTTGAAAGGCAGCGATGATGACCTCGTCCTTGATCTTTGGGATTGAGTTCCTCCTCTCAGAAAACCTCTTGATGAAGTCACGAAGAGACTCGTTCTTCCTTTGTCGCAACTGATATAGGTCGTACTCGGAAGATGGCCTCTCGTATGTCCCTGGAAGTTGGTGATGAACCGTTCCCGGAGTTCTCCCCAAGAGCCGATTGATCGCTTTGTAGTCCTGTTAGCCATGTTCCTCGCTGAGTCGGCTAAAGCGACTGGGAGGTAGTTAGCCATGACTTTGTGATTTCCTCCAGCTGCTCGGATCGCCAGAGTGTAGACCGTGAGCCAGACTCGGATTGGTCTTGCCGTCGTATTTGTCGATGCCTGTAGGCTTGAAACCGGCGGCCAGTCGACCTATTGTAGCTCCTGGGTGAAGGCTGGTATCCTCCATCGTCATGAGGACTCCGACCCCGACTACGGCGCGAAACCGCTCGTGATGGAGCCGAAATGCTCGTTCTCGTCTTCCAGTTGGCGTTGCTCGTCTTCTTCTCGTTCGCGGCGCTGAGCAATTGGTGTCCTGCCGAAGATCATGCCATAGTGCCTCGGAGATCCCGGTTGTCCCGACGTCACTTCGACGTTGCCGGTTGTTGTTTGGGTTGCCGAGAGTGACGTCTGACGTGCCGTCGTATGCAGCTGACTGGAGCCAGCCGCGCGCGTCGCTTTGAGGTAGACGAGACTGCCGTTGGAATGTCGACCGATTGTCGTATGAGGGTATCGCCGACTGTTGGTGCTGCTGACATGCAGCAGCGGTAAGCATGCTTTTATCCTTCGATCGTCGGGGTGGCCTGGTGATCAGGCCCAAGTTGGACCGTGGCCAGTAGGGTTGCGCGGCCACGATGTTCTGTTGTGGCGTGACGAAGACGTCGTGGTCGCCGACTCGGGTTTGGAGGGCTTGTGCTGAGCAGTCCGCCCGGCTCTGCGCAGATCGTCGTTGCGGCGGCAGGCGTCTTGCTTCTTCCTCCTGTTGTTCTGCAGTCGGCAGGCCTCCTCCTCTTGTGGCTCTGTCGTCGGCATGATTCCTGAATAGGAGTAGAGCCCTGGATGCCATGAAAATTCCCGCGACGGAGTGAAGCTTGCCGAGCTGTTATCCGACTTGGAGTCGAATCCGACTGGGAGTCGTAGTCCGACTGAGAGTCGTAGTCGGAATAGTTGATGGGTGATTACAACTCCGACCTCCCTAGATCCGATCTCGAGCGGCTCGGAGCCGTATCCGAGTCGAACTCCAGGGATCGGTTTGCCGCGTCGGATGTAGATTGTAGATATCCACGGCGTCGCTGAGTCCGAACGGGGAAGTTGACGATCTCTTCCCTTCTCGGCCCGATCTCGGCCGCTCAGAACCGAGTCCGAGTCGAACACTGAAAGGAAGAGTTGTCCTGGACTCGGGCGTATTGAGATCGCCGCAGCATGTCGTGAGAGATTCTGCAGCATCGTGTGGGCCGACTGGCGCGGAGTCAGCTGGTTCCTCGGCCGGTTGGATCGATCCGTGTCGCCTGGGTGAGAATTGCCGATCTGGTCGCGACGAAGTCGAGGCTTCTGAATCGATGTATTCCGGGGGGAGTTTGCCGCCGCGACTTCGTTGCTGGATCCATCGAGCTTGTAGATGAGATCGCGCCGAAGCCCCTACCTGGCGCGCCAAACTGTCGATGTTTTACACCGGCAATAATATATGGGCTACTCGCGATGGAAACTCGGTGATTGCAAAGAACACAAGAAATTTTATACTGGTTCAGCCCTCGAGTGATAATACCCTACATCCAGTTTGTATGTATTCCTTTAGGATGTACGGTGGTGTTCTGATAACTATGGCCGTGTGCTTCTATGAGCTCTTCTCGTGCTTTCTGCCCCCATGGGCGCCCTGCCTCCCCTTATATACTGGGGACAAGGTTACAAGGTAGGATCCCCATCGGATTACGACTAGGAGATCTCCCCTTAGAGAATATAACGTACCCGACTAGGACTGTATATTCCTTCTATACAAGCGAAGTCTGCCGAATTTAGCTATATCTCTAATTACAAGGCTAGCCCATCCTCTATTCCGAGTGGCCCATATGCTTGTCATGAGGTACCCGGGGCCCATGCACCCACACCAGGCCGACTACGAAGACCTCTGAAGTTTCGAGCCTAGTTCCCAACCGAGCCTGTGCGAGTAGTTTTTGTCCAGCTTCCGCCCTGTTCTGCTGTTCCGCTAGTTACCAGTTGATTATTTTGCCCATCCCGGTCTGTCCTGGCATGGATCTCCTTGTACGTATATGTAATACTCTGTTATGTATTATGGGATAACTCTGTGTTGTATCATTGTTGTGCGTACCCGACTACTGATCCTGGATCGGGTGCCTTATGCACATGGTCCTTCCACCTAGTCGGAGGCCCACAGCGTGGTATCAGAGCAAAAGGTTGGCCCTAGAACGAAACCACCACCCGTGTAGATGTCTTTGAGGATCTTATTTTGAAAACTATACTATTTGCAAAACTAGACTTGTCTAGGTACCTCTCTCTGCTTTGTAGAATTTGAAATGTTTCTAAACTCTTGCTATTTCCCTACCTTGGGTTCCTGCGCAAGCTCTTAGTTCCAGTGCCCCATCTGTCATCTTTTCCCGTAGGCTGGGTTCCCGAGTATATTCCTTGTTCTGCTGCTGAATCCATCTTGCTAATCTTGTTGCTCCTTCATCTGTTCCATCGGTTGGTTGCCGATAACCTTGCTGAGCCCCTCTTCCTTTGGTTGCCCTTTTCTAGGACCAGATGACAGAACGTCAGCGCCGTGCCGTCCGTACCCCGCCCGCTGGGGTTTGTTTTGAAGACCAAGTCCAGTCCGCCCAACAACCTGCTTACTGCCGCGAGAGGAACAAGAAGTGGAGCAGACCCACGATCGGATGTCAGGAAGTGCCCGTGCAGCCGGCCTTGTACCTTCGACGCTGCAACAGCAAACCCTGGAGGATTGCCTCAACCTCCTCACCTTCCAGCAGACCCCCAGCAGCTTATGGCCATCCAGACCCAGATCTTGCAAGCATTGCTCAGAATCTCGGCCGCAATGCCAGGCCTCTTCTCCATCAAGCTCGAACCAGAACAAGTCAGTAGCTGCTCCAAGCTTGCCGACCTTCATGATTCGGTCCCGTCCAGCCGAGTTCTCGCAGACCGCTGAAGCCAATGGAGGCTGACGAACTGGCTGAAATATGGATAGAAAGCTGAACCTAGTGCAGTGCACACCCACGGAAAAGACCCAGTTTCGCTGCACATCAACTTCGTGGCTTCCGCAGTGACTGGTGGGAAAACTACTGTGCTGCCCATCAAGATGCCGCCCAACATCGCCTGGCCGAGTTTGCGGAAAGCCTCAGAGATGCACATGTCCCAGAAGGAGTAATAGACATCAAGAGAGAAGAGGTTCAACAACCTCAAGCAGCAGACATTCCAGCATCAGCGAGTACCTGAGCAGGTTCAACCATCTAGCTCGCCTATTGCACCAGAGGACGTGAACACGGACAAACGAAGAAGATCAGAAGCGTTTCTAGAAGGGATGAATGTGCAATGAAGTCCAGCTTCTTGCCCATGACTTCCCTACTTTCCAGCACATATTAACAGAGCCTTAGTGTTGAAGATGCCGAGGAAGGGGAGATTGACGTTTTTCGCAAGCGCAAGGCCTCCCAGATGCAGTCTCGTAGTGGTCCGAGTTCTAGGCCCTATCTCCCCAGTCCTTCCCGTCAGTTGCCCCATCCCAGTTTCAAAGAGCGGTGTATCGCTCGTCTGTTTCTCGCCCGACTGCTCTTCTGTTCAGTCCCGACCCCTCAGTGCAAATACCGGTGCAAGTCGCCCTACCTCAGCCGGCCTTCAGCGGAAGAGTATTTCGAGTGCCCCCGAAGAAAAGACCGATGCTACACAACTGAACGAGTGGGTCACTTCGCTCGACACTGTCCCCAAGAGCCTAAGACCCTGCAGTCCCTTGGACGCCTAACCGCCAGCCTCCTTCAAGAGCCCCTGTCCATTCAGTCGAGGACAGACCGACTACACATACATAATGGATCTGCCTCCCGTCCCTTTATCACCCTCCGACCTTTATAGTCGACGGGCCGAGTCAATCATAATCCCAGTCAGAGACAGCCCGAGAAGCTTCAATGTGGTAATGGGTACGTTTCTCGTGCAACTCCGCCTACCCTGCAGTTGTTCTGGTTTTTTGATTCTAGAAGCAATCGCACTTCCTTTTCTCATTTCCAATCTTTTGTGATAAGTATGTTGGATGTTCGAGGTTACCTATGGTCATACACTCCCCTGGCAAGGAGAATTAGTCAGACCAATCTTGCCCTGTCAGATACCTTAGTAATTAAAGGAGTTAGTTTCTCAGACCAACCCCATGTCCTGAATCACAAGGCTTGGATTGATTCTTGGCATGGACAGAAACTGGGAGCCTAACATAAGGGCTGAAACTTGAATAGACTGTGCAACTAGCACATAACCCATTGCAGTGCCCTTGTGACAAGAAGTGAAGTTTGCCTCCCTTGTCCACCCTGAACCGACCCCTCGCTGAGCTCCAAATGGCAAATAGTA
>RYFJ01000264.1:0-92516 GCA_003991445.1 Oryza meyeriana var. granulata
ACTCGCGTCATGTCGCGGGATGAGAATTTTATAGTCTCTCCGAGTAGTGTACTACTCGAAAGTTAGACTTCAATTGCGCGTCATGTTAGCGGGAATAATGCTGCTCAACCTGGCAACTGGTGGCACGCATGTAGCCGAGTACATGTGAAAAAATATCCATTACGTGTTAGGTGTACTCGAGAGAGATACTGCATCTCCAATTTTAATGAAGACCAGCTTGTGATCCTTGTAAGGCATGTATCATCGAGACCTGGTGGATAAGAAGATACCCAAACATATATGTTTGCAATAAGGCTCTCATGAAGCATATCCGTTTACCTCATCGGTTCCTGTGGGTAGCACCAGCGCTATAATTTCAACTCAGCTGCGGGCGGCGGCCCACATGGAGCATGCTACAGATCATGTAGGAACTCATATGGTGGCTGCTCATAAGCCGGCCTGAGCTGACCTAATCCAGCATAGCTCTAGAGAAGTATCATCCACATCGCATGTCAGGATGAGTTTTTTTGGTGTTGGTAACCGCAATCAGCCAGAGAAATCTTATTCGCAAGCGCTTTCCGAACTTACGTTCTGGATGCAAACTGGTTGCCACAATGTACCCGAGTAGGTATGTTGCAGGATCTGCTTGCCTCCTCAGGTGTGACGCAGTGCATGAGAATCCGGATGCGCTTTGACGATGTAAGTCTTCTCTGACTTGGGAAAAGCCGAACAAGGTACCCGAACCTTGCATTAGCAGAGGGTTCGGCTGGTGACCCTCATGGGGCGTACCCTATCCAACAGAGTTATAGCCAAGCTAGGCACCCGAATCTTGCATTAGCAATAGGATTCGGCTGGCGACCCTCATGGGGCGTACCCAACCTGACAGAGTTGCGGCCAAATAGGTACCCGAACTAGCATTAGCGTAGGATTCGGCTGGCGACCCTCATGGGCGTACCCTACTTAGCCGAGTGGTACACAGCCCGACTGCGCCGGGGCCGATTGTTAGCTCCCATGGAGCGTAGTCGGGGAAGATGACGTCCCGACTGGCGCAAGTACTCGGTAAGTAGCCCTCATAGAGCATCCCGAGTGTATTTCGGCAGACTTGTCCAGCCCCGAGCGTAGGAGATAGGCTCGAAGCCGCTGAGTTTCCTGTCACGCATATCCGGAGCTGGGCTGCAATATAAAAATACGGATGAGTAGCATCTGATGATGAAAATAATCACCCGAATAAATGTATTTTACAATGTATGTAAATACGTGTTCTTCCTCTTTTTGATATTAATTTCCTCGAGTAGTTGACCCCTTACGTTTAAGCACTCTGCCCGACTAGTCATAGCCCCCTAGCGTCGGGAGTTGGCTCATGGCTCTTTCCCAGGCACGCGTTTTGGGTGACTTGAGTTCGTTTTACATGGAGCAGAGTTTCACGGATCGAGATTTATGCTACTCGAGTACTTTTGTAATCATTTAAGAGCAAAAACGGAAAAAAGTAAATGCGCAGCTTATACACCTATTAGGTGTAAGCGGCTGTGGCACTAGCAAGGCCGAGTGAGGAGATGTTTATCAGAAAGCGACTTAGCTGTTCGGTATTTGGGAGTGGGGATGCCATCCTCGTGTTTGAGCTTGTGAGCCCCCGAGCATGTCACTTGTTGTTCTGATAATCCTCAGTTGTTGAAGGTCGAAGGCGGTCGTGACCGACTGCCACAATGGAGCCGTCTGACTTGCGTTTGCGATTCCCAGCTTTAGTTGGGACCGCGTCGTCGGTGCCGTCCCGCTTCTTCTGTCAGGGTGACTTGTTGTCATCGAGGGCCTCGGCAACAGCGTGGGCCGAGTCGGCGTACTTGTTTGCCATGTCGAATAGGGCCTTGACAGAGTTGGGAGGCTTCCGCGTGAATTTGTCGATGAACGAGGTGTCTTTGACTCCCTTTCGAAAGGCGGCGATGACGACCTCATCCTTGACGTTTGGGATTGAGTTCTTCTTCTCAGAAAACCTCTTGATGAAGTCACGAAGAGACTCGTCCTTCCTTTGATGCAACTGATATAAGTCGTACTCGGAAGATGGCCTCTCGTATGTTCCCTGGAAGTTGGCGATGAAGCGTTTCCGGAGTTCTCCCCAAGAGCCGATTGATTGCTTGGGAAGTCCTGTTAGCCATGTCCTCGCTGAGTCGGCTAGAGCAACTAGGAGGTAGTTAGCCATGACTTTGTGGTCACCTCCAGCAGCTTGGATTGCCAGAGTGTATGCTGTGAGCCAGGACTCGGGATCGGTCTTGCCGTCGTATTTTTCGATGCTTGTAGGCTTGAAACCCGACGGCCAGTCGACCTGTTGTAGCTCCTGGGTGAAGGCCGGTATGCCTTCGTCTTCATGAGGACTCCGACCCCGACTACGGCGGCGAAACCGCTCGTGGTGGAGGCCGAAATGCTCGTTCTCGTCTTCCAGTTGGCGTTGCTCGTCTTCTTCTCGTTCGCGGCGCCGAGCATTGGTGTCCTGCCGAAGATCACGCCATAGTTGGCTTCGGAGATCCCGGTTGTCCCGACGGTCACTTCGACGTTGCCGGTTGTTGTTTGGGTTGCCGAATGACGTTTGGCGTGACTCCGTGTGCAGCTGACTAGAGCCGGCCACTCGGCGTCGCTTTGAGGTAGACGAGACTGCCATTGGGGATGCCGACCGGTTGGTCGGTATGAGGGTATCTCCCGACTGTTGGTGCTGCTGACATGCAGCAGCGGTAAGCATGGCTTTTATCCTTGCGATCGTCGGGGTGGCCTGGTGATCAGGCCCAACCTGGACCGTGTCCAGTAGGGTTACGGTGGCCACGATGTTCTGCTGTGGCGTGACGAAGACGTTGTGGTCGCCGACTTCTGTTTGGAGGGTTTGTTGCTGAGCGGTTCGCCCAGCCCTGCGTAGGCCGTCGTTGTGGGCGTGCAGGCATCTTGTTTCTTCCTCCTGTTGTTCTCGCAGACGGCAGGCCTCCTCCTCTTGTTTTTCGTGTAGTCGGCGTGATTCCTGAGTAGGAGTAGAGCCTTTGGATGCCATGAAGATTTCTCGTGGCGGAGTGAAGCTTGCCGAGTTGCTGTCCGACTCAGAGTCGTAGTCCGACTGGAAGTCGGAGTCCGACTTCGAGTCGAAGTCGGGATGGTTGATGGGGATGAGTGTAACTCCGACGTCCCTAGATCCGATCTCAAGCGGCTCGGAGCCGTATCCGAGTCGAACTCCAGGGGATCGGGTTTGCCGCGTCGGATGTAGATTGTAGATATCCGCGGCGTCGCCGAGTCCGAACGGGAAGTTGACGATCTCTTCCCTTCTCGGCCCGATCTCGGCTGGCTCAGAACTGAGTCCGAGTCGAACACTGGAAGGAAGAGTTGTCCCTGGACTCGGGCGTATTGGAGATCGCCGCAGCATGTCGTCGAAGATTGCCGCAGCGTCATGTGGGCCGACTGGCGCGGAGTCAGCTGGTTCCTCGGCCGGTTGGATCGGGTCCGTGTCGGCCTGGGTGAGATTGCCGATCTGGTCGGTGACGAAGTCGAGGCTTCCGAATGCGATTGTATCTCCGAGGGAGAGTTTGCCGCCGTCGACTTCGGTTGCTGGATCCATCGAGCTTGTAGATGTAGATCGCGCCGGAGCCCCTACCTGGCGCGCCAACTGTCGATGTTTTACACCGGCAATAAATATATGGGGCTACTCGGCGGATGTAAACTCGGTGGATTGCAAAGGAACACAGAAGATTTTATACTGGTTCAGGCCCTCGATGTGAGGTAATACCCTACGTCCAGTTGTGGTGTTATTCCTTTGAGGATTTGTGGTGGTGATTCTGGTGAACCAACTCGACCTGCCCTCATGGGGCGCCCTGCCTCCCCTTATATACTGGGGGACAGGGTTACAAGGTAGGAGTCCCCATCGGATTACGACTAGGAGATCTCCCCTTAGAGATATAACGCACCCGACTAGGACTGTATATTCCTTTCTATATAAGGCGAAGTCTGCCGAATCTAGCTATATCTCTAATTACAAGGCTAGGCCCATCCTCTATCCGAGTGGCCCATATGCTTGTCATGAGGTACCCGGGGCCCATGGCACCCACAGGAAGCTACACCAAATTATTACAAGTTTATAGCATCAATGACTCCATATAACATCTAATGTGAAGACGAACCAACTTAAAAAAAGCACACAAACAATAACAAATATCATATTGGGCTTCAGAGCACCTAACCAAGCACCTCCCACAATATATGCACATGCACACGCCATCGGAGCTCATGGATGACAATTGCAAAATTTATTTTGACAGGCGCGTTGTGGAGACTCTGTCATTCATTCATAAACTATGATGCACATGGTTTTCCATATGGATGCATTCTCTTTATATATGGAGAAACACTGCAAAGCTTTTATGTTGAAAGAACACAACAACGCCCATCAGCAAGCAAGCACCTAGTAAGGAATTGGCATAGATGGAATCCATTGTGTTAAAGCCTTCAAGGAAGGGCACACGATGCGCTTTCCCAACCCCAAAAAGAAGGGGAAAAGTAGTCTGCAATTTTTCTTTCATCTGAAATTTCAAACTGATAGACTATGATATCAATTTATAGAGGATATATCGAATTAGTTCACTAGTTGCATTGCATTTGTACCCTAAATAAATACGAAGGATCAAATGCTAGATAAGCCAAAAAAAATATATGAAGAAGTGAAGGGGTTTCACAATCTACAAATAAACGCAATCAAAGAGAAGTGAAGGGGTTTCACAATCTACAAATTAACGCAATCAAAGAGGAGGACCGACCTACATCTCTTCGATGGCAGCCGTTGGAGCGACGAGCTTGGCGGAAGAAGCCTCCATTTGGTGAATGGCGCGCGGACGAGGAAAACGAGCCAGCAGAGGAGAGAAGGAAAGTAGGGAATGGGGAAAGGATGGCTGCGTCATCCCGTCGGTTGCATCGGCCAAGCAGGCTTACATGGTATTTGCTTATACTCAGTGGCGGCTCCAGGAATTTTTTGTTGGGTGGTCCTTTTTGACTTATCAAACTTCAATAACATAAGAAACTCAATATACATATGTAAAATTAAGTCAAAATACGATACAAATATAGCGATAGTATCTCATAGCATCGTAAATTACTTAAAATCAGTATTTAGGTTCGAATTTGCAAAAGTTACAACATAGATAAGTTAAATATTATACATCGATAAAATATTAGAGTACTACTTCTTATCTATTCTTCGAGTCTTCATAGACATAAAATTCTTTATAATGTCTTCTTCGCTAACTTGAGAGAAGATATCCCGCTCAATAAATGTGATCAAACAATTATTCAATAATTTGTCACACATACTATTTCTCAGCTTGCTCTTCACAAAACTCAATGCGGAAAATACTCTCTCAACACTTGCTGTTGCAACAGGTAATATCAATACTAATTTGAGAAGCAAATAAACCAAATCATAAAGAACATGCTTGTTTGTTTCAACAAGCTTAATAGAGAGCTCGGCAAGAGTTTCTAGACCTTTAAACCTTTCATCCTTTCTCATATCATCGATAAAATTCTCTAGTTGCAATTCAAGTCTTATTAAATCCATACTTGAAAATTCCTTTGGATAAAATGTGGCAAGCTTGCGTACTTTTTGTGTATCATAAGAAGCAAATAAATTAAATGGATTTAATGCTGACATGCAAATGAGCAACTCCATATTAACCTCATCAAACCTATTGTTAAGCTCTTGGCTTATTTTGTCAACCACACCAATATACACTTCTCTTCTAAAATGATCATCATTTGTTTGGTCCGGATAAAACCGTGGAGATCTTCCATGAGGCACATATTTACCCTCTAAGGTAGGAACTTGAATGCTATGTTTAGTGCAAAATGAAACAACAGTTCCTTCAAAGAATTCCTCCCATCCATTGGATCTTAGTTTTTGCATTTTTTCCTTGGCCAAAGTTACAAGTGACATTGCATTAACAATATCTTGGTCTCTCTTTTGCAAAGATAAAGACAACTCATTTGTATATCCAAGAATAATAAGCATCAAATGTGCACTGAAAACAAAATCAAATGATTCAAATGCTCCAACCACGGCATGTATTTTTGGCCAATCATCTCTTTGTATGGGATCTTTTCCAAAAGTTATGAGCACCTCATGAATTGTGGAGTACATACCAATAATATGCAATATTGTTTTAAAATGAGAACCCCATCTAGTATCACCGGGCCTAGCTAATCCCATCTCTTGGTTTAATCCAATCCCACTTTCTATTTCACCCAAATCAAGTGCTTCCATAATCTTTTGAGCTCTAACATCTCGAAGCATATCATGACGCTTACAAGAAGTACCAATAATATTCAGCAAGTAAGAAACTTGAGTAAAAAACTACACACAATCATCATTTCCCTTGGCAACAGAAACAAGAACCAATTGGAGCTGATGTGCAAAACAATGGATGTAATAGGCACAAGGAGACTCTTTCATGATCAATGTTTTTAGCCCATTAATCTTTCCTTTCATGTTACTAGCCCCATCATATCCTTGACCACGGATTTGAGAAGGAGTCAAGTGATGATCAGTAAGTAAAGTTTGAATTGCTTTCTTAAGTGCCATAGCAGTGGTATTTGCTACATGAACTACTCCAAGGAACCGCTCACATACCCTTCCAAGTTTGTCAACATAACGCAAACAAAGAGCTAGTTGTTCTTTATGTGAAATGTCACTACACTTATCAGCAAGAATTGAGTAATAATCATCACCAAGGTCATCAATAATGCGCTTAGTAGTTTCACCGGCACAACATTGGATGATTTCTCTTTGTATGCTAGAACAAGTCAAGATGCAATTTCCAGGAGCATTTTTCAAAACTAACCGTCCAACTTCTTCATTGTTTTCAGCAAGCCATTTCAAAAGTTCAATGAAATTCCCTCTGTTATTAGATTCTTCACTTTCATTATGTCCACGGAATGCCAATCCTTGGTTTAAAAGAAATCTTAGACATCTAAGTGAATAGGTCAATCTAGCCTTATAACGAATTTCATTCTCATTTGACACCTTCACAATGACATTATCAATTGAACCACATTTCACAAATAGACTGTATTTCTCTTGAGCTTTATTGTGAGCACTTGCCACACCTCCCACATGTTTGTCAAGCGCTTCGGCTTTGTTCCAATTTCTCCAACCATCCTTAACAAAATTACTACTTCCGCTACCAAATAAGAAGCATATCATGCAAAACCCAGCATCCTTTGCAACACTATATTCAAGCCAATGGTACTTGTGAAACCAAACAAAATTAAAGTGGCGCTTCTTACCATATATTTCCCTGATTGGGAAATCATGTGAATAAGGTTGGTTTGGACCTTTCAGAATATATGCACGCCGAACAACATCTTGTTCATTAACATCATAGCTTCTAATTGGGGGCCTTAATCCTGGATCAAATTGAAGGTGATTAACATCATATATTGGAGGTGCTTCTTATTCTTGATTTATTGATTCAACAACTTCAGTTACAGGTGGCCTTTGAACTAACTCTTCTTCAATTTGAGTTTCTTCTTCAATAGGATCTGAAGAGGATGCCTTTTTCTTTATCTTTGCTTCATGTTTCCGAAAGAGTGATGCAATATCTCCATTTCTTTTCATATCTCACTGCAATTTGCACCACAAATTAAAGAGACAAAAAAATAAATTCACACTACAATCTCACCAAAGACAGGAAGTTAATTTTGCCAATAATTAACGACCGATCAAAAGCTACATACCTACTTTATTTCTGCTCTCTTGTTCTCTCTTTATATATATATACTGTAGTAGTAGTACAGCTCTCTGTCTCTCTGTATATTTATATATATATGTCTGCAGTATAGGCAACGGACAGAAGGCGCCGCCCGAGGGATCCAGAAGAGGCGGCCGAATCGGGAGGGCCGGCCGAGTCGGGAGGCGGCGGCGCGGCAACCGGCGGGCACGGGCGGGGGCCGCACGGGCGGGGCGGCGACCGGCGGGCACGGGGCACGGGCGGCGCGGCGCGGCGATAGGCGGGCACGGGCGGGGCAGCGACCGGCGGGCACGAGCGGCGCGGCGACAGGCGGGCACGGGCGGGGCGGCGACCGGTGGGGGCAGCGCGGCGACAGGCGGGCACGGGCAGGGCGGCGACCGGCGGGCACGGGGCGGCGACCGGCGGGCACGCGGGCGCGGGCGGCGGCGCCGATCTGGTTTGTGCTTCTGCTGCTTCCCTTCCTTCTAGAGCTACAGTGTTGGGCAGATAGTGGGCCGATTTTTTGAGGGTGGGGTACTTCTGGGCCAGATTCTAGGGTGGTCCAGGGCCCACCCGGACCACCCTCTAGAACCGCCACTGCTTATACTTATTGCTTGTTGCTACTTTCTCGATTTTCGTTAGCACGTTTTCTAAAATATAAAATAATACGTTTTTTTTAAAAAAAAATTTATATAAAAGTATCTCTAAAAATCAAATAAATTTATTTTTCAAGTTTTTAATAGTTAATACTTAATTAATCACACGCTAGTAACGTTTCTTATTTTCTGTGCGAACCGGTATAGCTGAAACCAACATAACCGGTATATCATTGAAAAAGTTATCAGTGAAAAAAAAAGCAGCACGTCATACATCAGTGAAATAAAGGCAGCACAAATACCTTTATATAATCATCAATCGGTGAGGAGAAAGAAAAGAGGAAAAAGAAAAAAGGAAGCGTTGACTCGCAGGTCTCCGCCGGCGATTCGCAGACTGCTCCACCCCCAGCTCGCCGCGATGCTCGCCTGCAGCTCTCTGCCGTCCTAGCCGTTGGGTCCTTTGGTCGGCCGTTGGATCTGTTAGTTGACCACCGGATTGATTTGGTGGCCACCAGATCCGGAGAAGACGGAGCTTCATCAACGGAAAGGAGCTCCACGCCAGTGGTGACGAGATTAAATTGTAAAATTTTAAATCAACTTTGGCCAAAGCAAGGTGTCACTATTGATCATGGGCAGCCATCTGAAAACCAGGCTCGCTGCTACACTTTTTGCAAAGTTCAGTAGTCAGAACTCACAAAAGATTCAGTCCAGCCAAGTGCCTGTTTTTAATAGCGAATGGAGGACGAATGAAATTGTGTTTATGAAAATTATTTAAGGGCACATACAAATAAATTTAATATAAGGAAGTTAAAAGGTTGATTTAAAAAAGGTTTCTAAAAACCACTGATATTTTTTTAAAAAAAATTACATCGGTTAAAAGCTTGGGAGGCGTGTTTGATAATCCGTCATTCGTTAGCCAAAAACAACGGGACCCGAAAATTTTTACTTACCAGCAGACAGTTAATTAATTAATTAATTAATACCTACCTTTCTTGAAGCTCCACTGTCTTGAACTAGTCGCAGTAAGTGGCTGAGCCCCAAGTCCAACACTTGGCGCGACGTCGGCGTCGCCGCGTCGCGCCCGCCGTTCACTACCACTCGATCAGTTTACTCTCCGCCGCGCGCGCCATGTGAAGAAGACGACGACACGTACCACCTCGCCCGCTAGACGACCGTCGCCATGGGAGAAGAGCAGAGGCGTTCGCCGGTCGCCGCCGCGCTGCTCGTGCTCGTGGCCTGCAACCTCACGCTCGCGCTCTCCAGGCTCACCCCGCCGCCGAGCGCCCACGACAACGCCGCGCGCGTCGAGCCGGTGGGGTACCTGGCCTCCATGGCGTCGTCGGTGCTCGCAGTCTACGTGGCAGCATCAGCCGCCGCGTGCCATGGCCGGCGCCGGGGCCGTCTCTTCGTCGAGGCTGTGCTTTGGAAGGTGCGGCGCACGTGGACGCGGCCGGCGATGACGGCGCTCTACGTGGAGCTCCTGACGACGGCCATGGCGTCGCTCCTGCTCACGCTCAGGGCTTTCCTGGGAGCGGCGACCGGCGGCGGCGCGGGTGCCGAGCTGCTGGCCGTGTCGGGGTCGGTCGCGCTCGTGGGGTGGCTCGGCCCGGTGCTGTTCGCGCACTCGGACATCGCCTGCAGGATGAGCCTGGTCGTCGCCGCCGTGGAGGAGGGCTACGAGGGCCGCGCCGCCGTGGACAGGGCCGAGGCGCTGGTGACCGGGCGCAGGGCGCGCGGCATCGCCATCGCGTTCGCGGCAGGCTTGATCGAGCAGGCTCCGTCGCGGTGGTGCGGGGACGTCGCGCCCGCGTTTGTCGTCGTCCCGGCCGTTCTTGCGGCGAAGCTCGCCTCGTGCTACTCATGCGCCGCTTTCTACTACCAGTGCAGGACGCGGCACGATGGCAAGAACACTAATATCTTGAAGCTTCAAGGAGTCACAAAATGCTGCGAGGCTTGTTGGGATCGTGAAGTATCAATGGTGGACGAGGCAGAGGCAGATGCCATGGACAGTGTACTCGGCTGCTTCAGATTGACATAGCCACATTGGCGAGGAAATTCTGTAGTGTTTCGTTGGTTTCCTGCGGTTATGGAACAGTTCAGAGATCAAATGTAAAATGCTAGTACTAGCAAGTTGTTCTCTTTTTTTTCGATTTAGCAAAATTGTTCTTGGTGATCTGTGATCTCATATTGGCTAGCGCACATGGAAGAAGTGATTCTCGAATTCTCGTTGGACGGCTCAAATTTTTCAGAAAAGTTGAGAAAAAGAACATGTTCAGAACCTTGCCGCCGCCGACATCCACGGCAAGCCGGCAAGACCATGGTGCAGGAAGGCTGCCACGCCGTGGAGCCCGGTACTCATACACCTCGAAGCATCAGGACGGTGTAGTGAATTCGGTCGGTGCAGCGCTTCGACGGCGGCGGACCGGCCGCCCCGGCCACCGGCAGCATCGCCTGTGAAGCATTTTCTCAACTGAAACACGACTAACGGGAAGGTCTGCTGTGAAAAAGATCCTCCGGCGGTCCACGAGAGTTGATCTGGACCGTTGAAATGCTATCCAGCAGTTAATTTATTATCCGAGTTCATATCGCTATCATTGGCACTTTAGCAGCTATAATTTACTAGCAATATACCCATACGTTGCAATGGACAAAGACAAATTCAAAAAACTGAACAAAACTACTCCAAAATTTGTTTGAAAACCTGGTGTATAAAAAACCCCAGAGTTATTCCGATGGTTGTAAAAAGTACAATGTTCGGGTTAGATTAATTATAGACGCATGCAAAGTACGTGTATGCACAGGAGTTGAGATTGTATCAAGTCACGTACAAATGGGCTCACCGGCCAGAGCAAACCAACAATATGCGGGCCACGCATGGGCCTGGCCTGTGGCTATAGCTTTGCATGCAACGTACGTCTAAGTGGGCTAGTTGGAAAAATATCTGCGATGGCTGCGAACGTATGTTCGCGTAGAGTTTCGCTCGAATTGAGGCTAACACGGCGTAAGTACGCACGGTAATAGACAAAAAAAAAAGAACGAACAGAATCACTCTATGTTTTAATAATAGTAGAGATTATAAACTAATAGTGACATTAGATAGATCTCTTTTTAAGAAAAATTATGAGAGTTGAACGGAGTCAAACGGACTTATGGTTGAGAAGTTATGAACTTTCGAAGTTTAATCGAATTTCTAAAAAAAAGAAATGGATTTATTAAAATTTAGAAGGGATATTCCCAAGAAATATTCCTGGGCTGACAACAGGACCCACTATCAGTGTTCCCCAACCTTAGGCTCATGGTGGGCTAGGTCCACTAGCTAGGGTTTGGCTGCTTGGGCCAGCTTTGTATCCCATGGGCGGAGGTCCAAGGCTGCTCTCCTTAGCCTGTGAGGCTATGGACAGGGAGTAGGGTATTGGAACCTTGGGTCCCGCATATAAGTGTCTCATGTTTCTAATAGAGCTTAATTAAGTTTTTAATGTAAACGGGCCCACGTGTTAGTGAAGGCTAAGAGGGGAAGCTTATTGTGCAGGGATTAGAGGGGCGTGGGGCCGATATGGGACCCACATGTCGGCCTCTCATCCCTCATCTTCATTTCTTCTTCGCTTCTCCTTTCCCCTTCACTCCCCACTCTCTCGCATTCGCATACAGCTATCACACCCCGATCTGGCACCGCCGTATAACGGCACCAAATAGGGCGTGCTGCTGGAAAACAGCGCGAACTGCTTCCCCGTGGAACCGCGATACCGATACCAGTCCCAGGACGCAGTGCTTGCATCCACGGAAGTCAGACATGCATCATTGCAGTAACTTAAATAATTAAATAAACATATACCTTAACTTACAGTGCAGCTTCAGAGCAAGCCGGAGACAATAACGAACAACACAAATGTCACGCCCTGAAAATCGCTTTAATTAAAAATTGTTTTTGGGTAAATCGACATACAAGAATACGCTAGAAAATTTTTGTTTGAGAAACGTGTTTGAATAAAATTTTGAAATTTCCAAAATTAAAAATCCCAAGTTTAAATTTTAAAATAAATACTTGCATGCTTTTATATTCTTGGGATTTTTGTCGGAATATTTTAAGTGTTTAAGTATTTATAATAATAAGCCCTTTGTGTTTCGTGGTGGCATTTATTTCTGATAAATTCCCCACGATTCTCTCTAAATTTTTCTCAGAATTTTCGGAGCTTCAGAATTAATTTTAATGGGACAAAGATCATTTCTATAATTAGATAAATCTATAATAAAATTCCTATCTTTTTCCCTGTTTGGGTCGTTCCGGTTTAGACCTTTGAAGTCTCCACATTCATCGTGAACTCTGACTCCCTTTTCTTCTAGGATTTTGTGTTGCTCCCGGAATCCTAAAACCTCCTCGATATTCCGATTATCAAAATATACCAATATTTCAAGCGATCGAATATTTCCTAAACTATTCCCTCCCCCGTTCTCGATTCCCAAAATATTCCCTATATTTTGGACGTTCATTTATTCCATTTCCCGAACTCCGTGAAATATATTTCTCGAATATCCTAATTTCTCGGTTGACGCAAAATATCCTCCATTTTTTTCCCTAAGTTCCTGATTCCGTAAAAATTCCCAATTTTTCCTGATTCCGAAATATTCCTGTTAACTCCTTGCAATATTCTAGAAATTCCTAAAATATTCTTATACTTGGAGAATTTCCGAAAAAAAATCCCCAAAAATCCTGACATTTTCTCCTTCTTTTCTCTTTTCTTTCTCTTCCAATTTTTCCCTTTCCCCTTTTATTTTTCTCTCCTTTCTTTCTGGCTCCTCCCTCCTATTCATCTTCTTCTCCACTTCTCTCTCTCTGCTCTGGTCGTCACCAAGCCGAGCCGCCGCCGTCGCCTGGGCCGAGCCTCTCGGCCTCGCTTCCCCCCGGCCTGCGCAAGCCCACCGCCGCCCCGGACCCGGTCGCACCCCACGCTCCCACGCCTGCCGCGTTTCTCGGCACATCACGCCCACATCGCCGTGACGACCGCGCCCACTCCCGCTCCAAAACCACCTCCTCAGCCACGATTCCGCCTCACCGAGCCCATATTTGGAACCCCCTAGCCTCTCTCTCCTTTTTCCCTCACCTAGCCGAGCCCCGCCGTCACCGTGCAGTCGCCTGCCTCTGTCGCCGCGCCACCGTCTCCTCCGGCTGCCCAGCGCGCCGCCCCGAGGTAGAGCGCCGACGCCCGAAGCCGCCACTGCCTGGCTTCGCCCGCCGGTCGCTGCGTCGTCAACATCGTCGTCATCCTCTGCGCCTTCTCGCCACCCCGCCCGTCGCCGTGTTGCCGCAAGTTGTCGCCGGTCGCCGCTCTTGCTCCACCGCCTCCCCGCGCAAGCCGCCGTCCTTGCTGCGTCCCACGCCCCTGCGCGCCGTACGCCGCCTCCTCCCGGCGTGCCGTCGCCTGCCTCTACCGCCGCCCCGGCCTGTCGTCGACGCCGCCGCACCAAGCCGTGCCGTTGCCGTCGCCTAGCCGCGTTGGCCGTGCCGATAGCCGTCTTGCCTGCCGGATGCCGCCCTCCGTCCTCGCGGCCGAGTCGCCGTCGTCCTCGTCACTTCGTCGCTGGTTGTCGCCCTCGTCTGCCGCCGGTGAGCCCGCAAGCCGAGCCTGCTCGCTGTCCCCTCCTCGCCGCCTGCGCCTCCCCGCCGTCGTGCCGCCGTCGCCTGCGCCACCTCGCCGCCGCCGCCGCCACATCCAGGGCCGCCCGCCGAGCCGCCCCATCTCCTGCACGCGCCGCCCCTCTGCTGCTCCCATCGCGCTGTGCCTGCCTGGTCTGTGCTCTGTGCCATCCTGCCGCATATTCTGTGTCCGACGCCGCCGTCCCGCGTGCCCTGCCCAGGCTGCCGTCGTCGTTGTCACCCGTGGGGTCATCGCCCGCCACTGGTGAGCATCCCTGAAGTCGTCTCTGTTTTCCCCTCCATTCGTCGCAGCTCCTAGCCGCCGCAACGGCAAGGGCGTTGGTCCCATCTCGGCCTCTCTTCTCCGGAACGGCATCGCCTCTTTTTCCCACTTTGGTGCACCGCCGTGGGTTGTCATCGCTGCATGTCACCGGCCGAAATCATCGCCTTCCGTCGCTGGCCATCGCTGCGGTCGCCGTTGAGCATCCCCTATGTTCGCCGTTCATCGCCGGTCGGCCGCCGCCCGTCGTCGACGTCCACCGTGCCACGCCACCCTCGCTTGCTGCCTTTGCTGATGACTGCTTCGCCTGGCCGAGAGCCACCGGCACATGGTCCTCACAACAACTCCCTCCCCAATGCATCAGTGCGTGACATGTGGGCCTGGTCTATAATTCCAATCCATTCAGTCGCCCAGTCATTTTCAATTTAATCTAAGTCATCCCATCTTCATAAACCGTTGATCAGATCTCGTCCGTCCGATCCCTTCGAGTCTAATTTGGGTCATTGAACCTCACTAATCCAGTTATCTTCCCACATCATCATGCCACGTCAGTCCTAGCCAATCCATCTCGCCTGCCACCTGAGCCCTGATTTTCTCATCATCGATCCACCTCACTGCCATCTCACCTTTCATGTCACATCAGCATCCACCTCAGTAGCGATGTCGTTTCTTTGTCCACGAGATAGACACATCACTCCAATCCACCATCTCACCTTTTCCCTCGGTCCATAGACCTAGTCCACAGGATCTGTGAGCCATGACAGTGCCACTTTTTCTCCAGTACCAAAAATAATTCTTTTAATTTAATCCCAAGAGAATATTCCAAAGAATATTCTTTTTCAATTCTTTTCGGATTTATTCTAAATCAATATTCCAAAAGCCGTATCTTTTCCATCCGCACTCCGATTCGACCCGTTCTCCTTTCTAAATTCATCTAAAATCATGCTTTACTTGTTTATATATTTTTTATATACTGTTTATTTGGAGTTTCTTAGGGTTTTTATCGTTTTGTGTGTAATCACGTATAATCGCCGTTTCGGAGGATCACGGAGTCTATAGAAGAGTTCGGAAGATTATTTGAAGACTTTTGCGATTGCAAGGCAAGTCACACATTCATCCTTGAGCATATTGAACCTACTTTGCGAAACATTTTACGATTTATAAATAAATTGCATGTTTTGCCAATTACATGGAATATAGGACAATCTATCCGTTTGCTTGAGACCCTATTTATTTGCTATCCATTCATTGATAACTTTGGGTGATAACCTGACTAGCTTATGTCTCATTGGATGACTTGGCTAGAGATAGGACCTGTTTAGCCATACTTAGTACCACTAGATCACTAAAGGGATAATCATATTATTTCTATATTTGGTAACCTGATGAGCCGCGTGCTCGAGATGCTTGGCCATGGTGATTGGTCGTAACTAATCAACTAAAATGTGACTCAAATGGTGGGTTGTGGGTGCATGGTTTTGCATGTCACACCCATGGCAATTAAGGACCGGTTCGCGGGACCCCCTTGGGTAGATCCTCGTACTTTCCACAAGCCAGCATGGGTAATGGCTGGGCTTGTAGCGTGTCTTCTCCCTCTCCTAGGCACCGAAGAAGAGGGTGGGCGGGATGGAGTTGGGTTGGCCCGGGGTAGGGTTGATCGGCTTCCGGATCTATCGTGGCGTAAGGGGGGTAACCTGGCCAATATGGGGTGTCTTGTTGGCAGGTGCAACCTCAGCGTGGTGTGGATGGTTTGGGAGAGGTTGCGTGAGCGGTCCTGTCACAACCTCTTAGGGGTATCGTGGTGATGCAACGGCACATGGAAACATGTGTGAGGCTGTGTCTTGTAGGTAAAGTTGTACACCTCTGATCAGAGTTAAATCTATTCGAATAGCCACGCCCGCGATCATGGGCGATTGGTCAAGATTCACCGTGATTAGTCTCACCTTTAGTTAATTAATTTGGCTTAATGGAACTGGTATGGTTCAGGTGGATGGTGTAGAGTCCAGTTAACGTAGTGTAACGTTAATCGGTGGAGTCTGGTTAACATGGTGTAACGTTAATCAATAGGGGATGGTTGGGCCTGGTTAACATGGTGTAACGTTAATCAGTGGAGAATTAATATTGTTCAATTAATCAACCTTTGACTGTTTGCGAACTACTACTGTTTACAACTGCTTTTACGCAAATGAGCCACCAGCCTCCCTTTGAAATCCTGTGCATAAATGTATCATTGGTGTGGCTTACTGAGTACGGTGGGTGGTACTCAGTCTTGCTATGTCCCCCTTTTCAGAAGTGAAGACCGTTCGTGTCGAAGCTAAGCTTAGAAGACCTTGGCTTATACCCCTGTTGAGCTTGCCTGTGGTGTGGAGCTGAAGTCACGCTAGTTTCGTCTTTCCACTGCTATTTTCTTCCGTGTGAAGACTAAGTGCCTCTTCTCTAAGTATTTACGCTTTGTTTACGTTTGGATCTATTTATTGATTTGTCATTTTATGTACCCTGGCTTGATTCCTGGATAGGAATTTTAATACACAAAATAGTCTAGAAATTGGCTAAATTTCTAGGCGTGACAATAGAGGCAGCGACAGCAACGGAACAGTGGACTAGGTCCCAACACACAGGCAGCGGCTGAGAACCAGGACGAAACTCTAGTTTTCACTTCACTGTAACTCCAGCTCCAGCTCCTGACGGAGAACTATATATAGAGAGCAAAGGTGAGTACTTACGTACTCAGCAAGCCAGGGAAACTTAGGTAGTTGTTGCAGGCTTCAAAGAGAGGCTGAATATTTTGTAATCTGTTTTATTTGAAATCTTTCAATCTGCTAAGTGTGTGTGCTTCTCAACAATCAGAGCGAGGTGAAGTCTCGCCCGATCAGAGTGAAAATATATCAATCTTTATTTCTCCAGTTTTCACAATATCAAGAGTTAACATCATGCCGGCTCATAGAGCCAAACAAATTCTCTGGACTTCCTAAATCCTACTGTCCACGACAGCCAAGCCATTTCATCGGACCTCCAGCGTCCTTGATAGCACTTCCTTCCCACAGTTCCCAAAGCACACACACGTTTTGCAAACAAGGTAAAATAAAACTACGCTAAGGAATCATCTCACATCCGCCCATGATCGTGGGCACGGCTATTCAAACAGTTTAAACCTCTGCAGAGGGGGTATACTTTACCCACACAACGCGACTCACTCTAGCCACCGGCTCACACTAATCAGGCACAACTGGTGGCCTAGAGGTTTTCGCAACAAGGCATTTCCCGAGTCAACCCAGGTTACCCCATGTCAACTAGAAGGGTCCGTGACCAACAACAGGGTAGGTCCTAGACCATACTGTGCTAGGAACTCAGGAGGCCTTCTCCGATGTCCTCCCAGCGATCCACAGTCCAATGACATGCAAAGCGTCCCTGGGGGACTAGTTACTCAGCCAGAGACGTCCCAATTCACCCATATGGTTGTACTATCATATGCTCGGATGAAATTCTGAAGGAATCGGTCCTTAGGGCGACCACATAGGCATCACACACTGGACCAACCTTGTGTCGCGAATCTTCATTTTTAAAATTCATTTTGCTTCCACAAGGCACTGACCTAGGTGTTGGATTTTCCAAACGTTGCGTAAATCCAAGTTTTACCCAAGGATGTTCTCAAATTTTAAGTTTGAAGGGCGACCGTCGGCACATGCACAAGAGTGCACGCATACCGAGGCATGGCAGTGGTGGTTACAAGGGAATAGGGTATTGCAATCATCAGGGAAGGATTTTAATGCAACTGAGTTGGGTAGGTCCACTGGTCTAACTCGCAGACGGGACCGCACAGATCAGTGCACGCTTATCGATGCATTTTCGCAAACAAGATAATTTAATTTCAATTATAGGCTCAATTGATCAGAGGTGACTGGCCTTGCTCTAGGTCTTCACGCGTCTTCGAGAAATCTCGGCGAAATCCACTCCGAAACGATATTCCGACGACCGTTACTATGCGCAAACAACCAAGATTCTACACAAAGACCAAAAAAAACTCTATTTAGTACTACTAATAGTTTCATTAGATAGATCTCAATTTTAGAAAATTACTGGAGTTAGAATGGAGTCAATCGGATCAACAGATTAAAAGATATGAATTTCCAAAGTTTATTTGGATCTTTGGATAAAGAAAGAAGGATTTACTAATTTTCCAGAAGGGATATTCTTGGGATATTCTCCGTGGGTCACTGACGAGGGGGGGCCTGCATGTCACTGGAGTGAGAGACTCGGGTGAGTGGACCGGTGCAAAGAGGTGGGGCTCGGGTGTCAGCGATACAGAGCTCTTGAGAGGTGACTTGCGATGGACCGAGGAGCTAGGGCCCACATGGCGGCGACTTGGTGCACATGAGCTAGGTTCGTGGAGCGGCGAGAGAAATTTCTCGGTGGAGGGGAACAGTGGGCATGGGGCCCACATGTCAGCGAGGGGGTGAGGCGCATGGCGCGTGATGGTGTGGATCGGAATGGACGGGCCCACATGTCAGCGGTGGTGGCCACGGAGATCGCATGCATAGGCTTGGGGAACGGCCGTTGGCTCTGTCCGCGCGGGGCCACTTGTCAGAGAGCGCGCGGGAGGGGCATGGCTCCGCCGTCGATATCTAGTGGCCGACGGCAGCGGGAACGTTTCGGCAAACAGCGATGTTCTGGGGCGAGGGGATTACTCCGGCGGGAAGACAAGATTAAGGGAAATCGATTGGTCAGCTTGGATTAGGGAATGGGAGCTCGATGGCGGCTGGCGACGGGATGCCAAAGACAGGGGGTCTCTGAGGGGAGCCCGATGGCTGCGTGCAGTGGAGGTACAGGGGAGTACAGAGGGGTCCGTAGCCCAAGCTCTCACAGAAGGTTTGGCCAAGGCGTCGTCCGGAGCGCACCGGGGGGGGGGGGGGCATACACAGGGGCACGGAATTGGGAGGCTCACCAATGAGCGGAGATGATGCCACAGCGGTTGGGGCAGTAAGGGGGATGCCGACGAGTTCTGCGATGGCAGCGTACTCGGGGTGGCTTGGCGGCGTCGCGGCGGTCGTCGCGACGTGGCTAGCGTTTGGCCGAGGATGGTGAAGACCAGTGCTCCT
The DNA here is from genome assembly GCA_003991445.1 of Oryza meyeriana var. granulata. Lineage (NCBI taxonomy): Eukaryota > Viridiplantae > Streptophyta > Magnoliopsida > Poales > Poaceae > Oryza > Oryza meyeriana. Next base: position 19,323 of record RYFJ01000264.1, read on the forward strand.
GAGACCCGAAGCGAGAGGAGGTGGAAGGGTCTTGGAGAGGGGCTTTTATAACCGAGGAGAGGGGTAGCTATATCGGTGCGGGGTCGTGGCGTCAATAATGGAGGAGTGACGAAGAAACGGTGCCGCAGCGCGAGAATTTGCTCGGGGAAAAGAAAACAACCGGCGGCGGTGATTCGCAAAGCAACGATAGCGGTGTATCAAACGGTAGCATTTGAATCCGCACGCGCGGGCTTGGTCATGGGCGGCTCGGCGTGGTCAAGGACGTGGTGGTAGAGACGGGGCCACAGTGAGGTGGGCGGCAAGTCCCCTTTTGACTGGCTCAGCCATAGACAGAGGAAAGGAGGACCGGAGGGAGAGGAGAAAGCATCTCCTCTGCTCATCGCGACGCTGAAGAGGAGGAGGGGCCCCTTGGGGCACCGCGTGATGTCGGCGGTGGGGACATCATGGTCTTCGGCCACTTGCGGCATTTCTCCGAACAGGTTCCAACCGCGGTCGGGGAAAAGGAGACTGAATGGAGTAGGAGATGAGCGCGCCGGCGGGCGGGCGCGTGCGTGCACGGCATGGATGTTTGGCTGACTGGCAGGCCCAGGGAGAGTGGCTCACGCGGTGGGCAAGCACGCGGCTGAGCGGGAGCGGGTGGCTAGCCAGCGCAGCAGATCAACGGTGGTGCGGCGCGTGGGCACCACGTGGCGGCCATCCGACGGGGCGCACGGCGCGGCGCGGACGAGGTGATCGGGATGCGTGGCGCACATCCAAGGCGTGTGGCGGTCCACGCAGGCAAGTGAGCAAGCAAGGAGGATCGGACAACTGCGTCGTGGTGCTCGGGATAGGTGGCGCGCATCCAAGTGAGGGGGAGGTCGAGGACTGGCGCGCGTGGAATCGAGTGGCTGCACAGGGCTCGGGAGGCAAGTGGCAAACATCCGACGGCTCAACCGGCCCCAGCGATTGCGGTGCTGGGCCGTGGGCCGCGCAAGGGAGGGGAGAGAAGGGGGGTAGGCACCAGGATGCACAGTACTCCCTCTTATTTTCCAGGGAAACATTTGGATCGATATTTTGAGGTTTTGCTCGAAGATTGCAAATGGGATTTGAATTCAAATTGTATTTTTGAATTCTAGGGAAAGTTGGGGGATCTAGGGGAGATCTAGAGGGGGAGTTTTGGTATTTTGGAGCAATTTTTGTGTGGGGCTTCCAATGAATATTTGAGGGAGGATTCAAGGCATTGTAGAATTCAAATTCATTTCTCCGAATTTGAATTTTGTTGAGTGTTTGCAGGCATTGGATTTGAGGGGAGTTTGAGGGCTCGAACTGATGCTAGAATATTTATATACTCGAACTTGGGCTCTCAAGGTATAATTGGAAGGCATTCCGAGGAAGGATTCGGATTTGAATTTGAATCCAAGGAGATTAGTCGGACTCGGGCAAGGGGAAAAGTCAAGGGGACTTTCAGTGGAGCCATTCTGGAGAGTTGATACACGTATATAGATGGATATGTATGGGCATGTATTTGGGTATATGTGTGTGTGTGACACATGTATTTGCATATTGGTGTAATGATGATTGAACAGGGATTTGATTCCCAGTTTAAACTCAGTGTTATTTTAGAGGTCAGGGGGGGGGGAACCAAGGGATTTTAAGAATAGGATCAAAGGGGATATTTTTAGGGTTCTGATTCGAATCATCGGGACATTTATCGAAGCGGAGATTTTTCGAAGGGGAAACCGAGGGATTTTTCCATTAGTGTTTTTGAGAGGTCGGATTTCGAGATCGGGGACAAGGAGACAAACTGAAATCTAGGCATGACTTGCGACACAACACTCAAAGATCAAAATTTTCACGAATATATTTTTGTAAAAATAGTTTAACATCTCACTGAAAGCAGGGTGTTATAGCAGCAGAAAGGAGGGAAGGCATGGCGCAGGGGTGAGGGGAGGCCGACACGGTGATGGCGAGGGTGGCCGACGGTCTGGGCAGAGACACTTAGGCTCATGAGTGGTGGCCCGAGGAGACAAGCACCGCGACGAGGCGGCAGGCCTCCTCCTCGAGCATGTCACGCCCCAAACTGACCTTCCATGAAGGACGAGTTCGGATCGTGCAATTGACCTGCAAACCTATACCAGTCCCAGGAATATAGTGCTAGCACAATAGGCGATGGAACCATCATGGCACAACTTGTCTTTATTAATAGACATAGTCTTACATCCAAGTTGGAACTGCGAACATACCCCGAGTTCACAACGATACATTAGCAAAAGAGCAGAAAGCGAAAACTAGCCCAAAGCCACAAGCGTGACTCGGTAACTAAGCCGAAACCCTAAAACTCCTCGAAGCCATCCTGCTCCTGGAAGAACTCCTCGTCAGTTGGATCTAGCTCGTCTTCTAGCTCTAGGAGGGGATATATACATATATATATATAGAGCAAGGGTGAGTACTAATATACTCAACAAGTCATGGGAACTTAGGTGGTTAATGCAAGCTTCAAAGGACAACTGGTTGTTTTACAATTCGTTTCATTTGAATCGCTTTCAGAATAGTCTAAGTGTGTGCTTCTCAACAATTAGGGCGAGGTGCGGTCTCGCCCGGATTGGAGTGATTTGTATCAATCTTTGAATTGTCACAACTCTCAAGAGTTGGCCTCGGGGATCCAGCTTCCCAGCTGATCTAGCATCATTAGGCCCATAGCCCGGCTGTCCTCAACAGCATTACACCATTCCGAAATCGGATTCGCAATCCGCAAACATCCTTCGTAAACAGTTGTCAAACAAGACTATGCTGAGGAATCACCTCACATCCTCCCATGACCGCAGGCATGGTTGTTCAAACAGTTTACCCACACGACACGACTTACCCTATCGCCCAAGTCGTGACTGAACGAACACGATTGGCGACTAGGGGTTTTCGCGACAAGGCGTTTCTAGAGTCCACCCAGGTTACCCCATGCCAACTAGAAAGGTCCACGACCAATCACAAGGTAGGTCCCCGACCATGCTGTACCAGGAGCCCAGGAGGCAACCCTGACGCCCTCCCACACGATCCACAGTCCATTGGCATGCAAGGTGTCCCTAGGAGACTCGTTACTCCACCAGGAGTTGTCCCATATCACTCATGTAGTTGTACTGTGGTATGTTCGGATGAAATTCCAAACGAATCGGTCCTTAGTTGCAGTGCGGGAGACTCGTCCCGCTGGCACGATCCCCGCACCGTAGTTTTCGCAATTCGTTTTATTTTCAAGGCACCGATCCAGGTGTCGGGTTTTTCCAATATTTCATAAATCCAATTTTACCCATCGTAGACATTTTTAAATTTGATAGACGATCACCGGTACCACGCCCGTCGGCACGGATACCGGGATCTGTCAAGGAAGGTGACAAGGAAGTGTAAAGGGATCACAATCAATCAAGGAAGTCATGAAGCAAATGGGTTGGTGGCCCGTCGGTCATCTCGCGACCGCGGCCGAGAACTTCAGTGTAACCTAATTTATGCGATCTGTCAAGTAAAATACTTAGTTCCGTAATTATGGGTCAGAGATGATCAAAGGTGACTTGCCTTGCTCAACGCGTGCAGTTTCGTCATCGAAATCCGGGTCTTGAGGCTCCTCGGGTTCCGAAACTACACATGTTACGAAGAAAAAACAATAAAAAGACTAGTATAATATTCCTATTACAAACTTCTAAGGGTGCCATCGGAAAGATCTCATTTGTAGAAAATTTCTGGAACTGGAACGGAGTCAATCAGACAACGAGGAAAAAGATATGAGTTTTGGAAGATTTGGGCATTTTCTGGTGTATTGAAAAATAAGTAGAAAATAATTTTCTTTGGTTTTTGCCTCTTGAGCCACTGCCCGGCGGGGCCCAATGGCCAGCTCGGAACAGGCGTGCACGCTGGGAGTTCTCAACAGGAGCAGGCCGGCCCGAGGGAGGTGGCCCAGCTGGCCGGGGAGACGCACGCGCAAGGACTGACATGTGGGGCCGCACGAAGGAGTGGGGCCCAATGTTAGCGACTCAGCCTGGCGAGGTGAGGTGCGATGCGACCGTCCCTGACAGGTGGGCCCGACCGCGCAGGTGAGGCCCACTGTCGGTAGCGGGTCTACGGTAGAATGGGTTTACGGAGAGACACGTTCCAGTGGAGCGGTGGACATGGAGCATTTGGCGGTTCACGGTACTCCGGCTCGGAATGGGCCCATGAGCAGACACTAGGTTTCGCTGAGCCACGCGCACGAGCGACAAGGACCAGCGACGTCCACACCATCGCGCGCCGGCGAGAGGATGAAGAAGAATAGTGTCCGAATTGAACAACTGGCAGCGACGGTGCTCGTCGGAGGGATTCACCGGGAGGGAGACGGCGACGCAGGCACCGACAGAGAGAGGAGATCACCGAGAGATAATCCATCAGTTCGGATTCGATGAGGACAGTTTGATGAGGGAGTATTTCAGGGGTTCACAGAGGCGACGCCCATTTGGGTACTTTGCCCTCGAAGCTCCTGAGGGTGATTCGGCGCGTCGGGGGCTCCTCGACATGGTCTCGAAGAGATTCCCGAAGAGGAAGAGGACGGTGCTACTCGACTGACGATGTCATCCGGCATGGTGGCAAGGCGGCGATCGTGGATGGGATGCCTACAGGGCGTATAACTTCCCCAGGGATTGCTAGCGGTGGTGTACGATGATTAAGGGAGGGACCGAGGAGGAGTTCGGGAAGGAAGAACAACCGTAATCGAAGAGGCGCAGTGACGAACGCCGGCGGCGTGCCTCGGCACGAGCAGTCGGAGAAGAGAAAGGCGGCGGTGTCAACGGTGGCCATAGGCCCGCACCAGGGGCTCGACGCGAGCCGAGGAGTGTGCCGGGGCGCAAGGCACCGTGGCGGTCCAAGGGCGATGGTGGAGGTGGAGCTTCGGAAGGGATGGTCTGAGGGCAAAGGGGGGGGTATTTATAGCCAGGTATTGCTAGTTGGCGTCGAGGAGAAGGAAAACCTCCTCATTGGGCGACGGTTAAGCGGAGGCTGGTGCAACGGCATCATCGTCCGTGGTGTGTCGGCGGTAACGTCTAAATGGTGGTGAGACGATGCTCGGCTCGGGGAGGAAAAAGGAGCCAGGCGGATGAAAAAGGAGCGCTATGGACTTCCATTCCGAGGCGGAGCCGGGTAGAGGAACGGCTCCAGGGCTGCAGCGGTCCGCGGTGATGCGCACAGGACAGAAAAGCAGCGCAGGCACGTTTAGAGCGGCGCGGCGGCAAAGCGATCGCCGCGGCAGTCAGGGTGATGGCAGCGTCCTCCTGGTCGGTGACCGGGCAGGACACGAGGGCATCCAAGGCGTGGCACGAGGTTTTTGAATCAGGTTGGTGAGAACGCTCAGCCGAAAGAGCGAAAGAGAAAACGGGACAAGCTGTGATGAAGAACAGTAGTCACACCGTTTTCACGGGAGCTTAGTGCGGGGAAGATGACGCGTGGCATCGCCAGGGAGAGGGGCAACGCCGGATTGGGCCGAGGGGATTCAAAACAGGAACAGGCCAGAGGGGATTTGGCCCAAGGGGGAACATGAGGCCTTCATATTTTCTCAGGTTCAAGATATGAATTTCCTTGGAATTATTTGATGGACTAATTTAGGAATTTGACTTTGGTATTTTTGTGGATTATTTGGAAGAAAGGGAGAATAATTTCTCAAAGGCTAATTGGGATTCGAGGACTCCGGAGTATATTCTCGGAATCGATTTGCCGGGGAGAGAGAGTCGGTTGCCGGTTGCGGGATTCGATCCGACGGGAGGAAAACGAGATCTCGGCACACGTTACAACAACAATTAAAACTCGATTTTCAAAAATACAGTTTTTATTAATTTAGTTTTACGCCTAAATGCTAGGGCATTACAGAGCACGCTGTCACCTTGCGGTCGCGAGTTCGCTCATTGCCTCGCCTGCGTCGATCTCCATCCATCCCGCCACGATGGGTGTAGCAGTGTCAGCGTCTGCTACTTCCGCCGCATCCTCGCTCAATGGTGAGCATCCATATCCCTAGCTTCTCTTCTAGATCTGGTAGCACCCTTTCTCTTTGCCTGTTCGCGCGTGAAGAGGGAGAGGAGGTGCGGCACATGCCCGAGCAGAGGGGCCATGCATGAAGGGGAGGTCAGAGTCCTAGTCGGACTCGCTCTCCGATCTGATGTGCGACTGACGAAGGCGACGATGGACAAAAAAGGTGGACGAACAGAATCAATACCAATTTTTATAATAGTATAGATATGGATGAAACTGGTACGGAAATTCCCAGTGGTATACCATATATTTTATTTCAATTCTGCATTGCTCGAAAATAAAACGGAAATGGTATTTGTTTTTTCCGTCAGTTTTATCGATATATCGTTTTCATGCAGAATTTTTGATGAAATTATTGTATGATACTGGCAACCCATCAGAATATAAGAAAAACTTAACCATGACCATCATGTGTTGTCCTTTGTTGATACTATAATATCGTCACGAAGTATTCAAATTAATTACTTAATGCTTTGAATCTTTACTAATATATGTCTATGACATTAATTTGTAATGTAAACATGACTATAACTTGCTTGTCTCTATGATGTTGTTTTCGAGGTTCTATTTCCATAATTTCATTTTTGATATTTGTCGTTGTTCTAGTACTACCGATATCGTTATTGTGGACACCCCGGAAGTGCATTATGGAGAGTAATTGCTATGACAACGCGAAATATCTAGATGGATGGAATTTCGAATCAAAACCAAATAAGCGTAGTAACCATCCATCCTCATCGCAGGCTTACCATAATCTTTACCCATTCATAATACAAATCCAAAGCGCCGAATTCAGAAATAAGGAGATATTTAGAGAGTTGATTCACCAGTCCGAAACGGCGAAGTGTGCCTGTCAAACCACACGAAAGTGGCGACCAAACACGATACACACTTCTGGGGACATGGTCTACGGTTGAATCAATATCCATGCATATCATCATTTCTAAATTCTTACTAATGTGTGACTAGCCCAGGAAAGCTCTAGTCCCACACGTTCATCTTAGCAATTGATAAACATCACAAGTACTCTAGAATATGGATAAAAGAGCAGCAGGGTTATATATATTACATAAAGGTTCACACACCCTAACTCATCACAGAGTAGCCCAAAAGATAGCAGCAGAAATGTAAACATAAAGGATAAAACCAGTGGTGCCATACCAAACCCCACAAGGCAACTGACTGGGGTAGAGCTTAACACCAACTACACATTATCCTCGCCACCCTCGGCGGGATAATAGTAGATCACACCAACATCGTCGTTCTCCTCACCTAAAAAATAAGCAGCGTGAGTACAAAAGGTACTCAGCTAGACTTACACAATATTAATAGTACAAAGGAGTAATGCTGGTCTCTACATCAAGAGATATGGCTATGTTGATCTGGTTTTGCATAATGCTAAGTTTATTACGCAAAATAATATCTTGAAACTATAAGCATTTGCAAAAGAATAGCAATCTGAAATTTTATGACAGCAAATAATATGTTCTAAAAAAGAGATGAAAATGAGCACAATCCCATGCTCTAACATCAACAATGGGCCACCATTGCCCAAATAAATATGCTACACAAGCATACCATCTTTCATGACTAAAACTAAGTCATATTTAACACCAAAGCCTCTCATATAAACCCATCCATCCATGACTATCCTAAGTAATGATATAACCACATATCCCAAGTTGGATGCTAACATAGACTGACTAACACATCAAGCAGTCGTCCTGTAACCGTGGACACGGCTACTCGAATAGTTCATACTCTGATCAGAGGTGTACATCTTTACCCACACGATGTGATAGAAGCCAAACAGCTACACTCTAGTTTGATCCGTACCCGTCGGTACCCACACTCTACACATTGAGTGCGGACTAGAGGTCACAACGAAACCTTTCCACGCTTAGCTCCAACCACCTAAACCACGTCTGGGCCCCCGACGACTTAGCCACACACACACGGTGACTAAGGCAGGCTCACCGTCGCAGGAGGCACCTCCGGCCAAAACCAGGCGCGCACGAGGCCCTCCAAAGGAAAGACCATCCTCACGACTGACGGATGGGCATAGATGGCCACAGCCTCCCGTGCTACTAAGTTAAGCCGTCCCATTCCCGGCGTGTGGAAGTATGTAGGGTGCTTAATAGACGTCAACATATTCGGTCCTTAACGACCCAGACGGAGCTACATGCATCGGGGAAACACCATCCCGTCATCGCCCTATCATCCGTCCAAGTCAAACATATTCTCAATTATAAATCAGAAGTTATTCTTTTCAGATTTTAACCCATCCATTCGTATTAAACTAGTTTTGAACCGATAGCTCCATCTATCGAATTTTTCTAAGTCTAGAAATAAGCATGGCTAAGCATTCGATAAAATAAAAGTATCCCAAAATCCTTAACCAGGGGTGACAAGGTAAAAACATGGAATCAACAACCAAGGAATGGAAATGCATACAAATGGGGCAATATTGACTCTACCCGTTTTCCCATTTTAGAAAGGACTGAACATGCATATAGATATTGTTTTCGCAAACAAATCAATCTATTGAAAACATAGGTTCAATATGCTTAGATGCTTGCCTTGCTGCTGTGATGGTTCACACTCAACCTCAGGTTCTTGCTCCACGTACTCCGAATTGTCTGAATCTACCGATAAAAAGCGAATATGCAAATAAGAATCAATTAAATATGTCTATGCAAAAATGATCAATTAATTATGAGATAAATACAGTAGGTATTTAACATTTTAAAGTGAATTTTAGTGAAAGAATTATTTCGAAAACTTTTACAGTTTATGAGTTACAAAAATAACAAGATAAAAAGGCTGAAAATGGCAGTTTTGTAGTTATTTATATTGTAACCTTAAGTTATTATATTTGACTGACATTTTTTTATTAAGATCTCAAGAAGGCATGTATTTTTATATAACAGAGCATAGCCTACTGGTTCCAACAAAACTTGGTTCACTGAAATTTGATTTAAAAAGATTTAGATATGAATTTCTCAAGTTTGTCAAAAAGAAGGGTTAGAAATTACTTAGGCCTATTTTGGGAGGTAGTTTTATCAAAAACAATTGATCCACAACAAAGGTCACAATTTTCTGAGTTAAACAAAAGTGGTTTCATATTTTTAGCAGTTAGGATGAATCTTCTAAAAATTTACAAAGTTCTTGGACACAAAATAAGTTCTTTTTGCTTCACATTATTTTATAGACATTTTCTGTACAGAAGTGGTCCTATTTTATTTCACAGTATTAAAGTTTACAAATTTACAGAACTAACAAAATTGGTTTCACTCAAAAAGGAGTTAAAATAAAATAGTTATGGATTTTCAAAGTTTGACCATTTTTCTGTTGTAAATTCAATTCCTTAATCATTTTCCTAATTCTTTCTTCTTTTCTCTTTTCCCCCAGCCCGGGCCCACCTGTCGGCGGCACAGAACAGGGGAGGCGCAGGCTGGCTGGGCCACCGGCTCTGTTCGCCGGCGCCGGCGGCGAACGGCGGCTCAGCACGGGTGGCGGCCAACAGGGAAAGTGTAGTCGAGGTCCCTGCGATCCTAATGGTGCTCGTAACTTCGCCGGTGATGGACAGTAGCTCGCCGGCGGCGAGCTCGAGCGGCGGCTACGTTCGGGTTGCACGTGGATGTGCCAAAGCAGCCACAAACCGAGCCAGGAAAAACATGAAACAGGTGCTAGGGGTCATGAGGAGACTCACCGTGCTCCGAGATAGGTTGGACGAGCTTGCCCGAGGCCCGACAACGGTGGAGTACTCCCGGCGGCTGCAAAAATTAGCAAGGCGACGACGATAGCTATCTTCGGCTAACCAACTAGCGATTTAAACCATGCAAGAGATCTGTGAGGTCACGAGGAGGCTGCTCACGCGAGGAATCGGAAGATGGCTCACCGGTGCAGTGGAAACAGGCGCGGCGGATCTCGGTCAGAGCCAGAGAAGACAGTGGCTGATCTCGGCGCTCAGGGCTCGGTTTTCCGTGATTTTTGGGGCGCTCTACTCCTGATGCCGAGGCGGAAATGCTGGCGTAGCTGCTCCGCCAGGGACGAGCTCGAACGGCAGGAACGTCGGCACGACAGCGTGGCTGCGCGCGGCGGCGCACTGGGCGGGCTCCCCAGTGCCGATGGCGAGGCGGTGTTCCCGGCGATTGACTGCGAGATAGGGGACCAGATTAGGGCAGGAGCTATGGCATACGGAGGAGAGCTTGGAATGTGGAAAATAAGAAGAGTTCACCGGAGGGATGTTCGACAGCGGCAGCAGCTTTCCTTTGGCCGGCGACGGGATCGATGATGAGCTGGTCGAGGTAGCCCTTCCCTCTCGGTCTTTTGCACTCTAGGGCACAGAGGATGTTCAGCCGATGCAGTTGAGGGAGATATAGGGCGAGAGGAGAGCGTGGACACGCCGGCATGCATGGCACACGCGTCAATCGAGCTTCCAGCGGGCTGGCGAGCTCACCACTTCGTGGGTTGGCTGGACAGAGGGCTAGGCAAGTCCAGGTCACTGCTAGGTGGGTCTAGGGTGTGGTGGTCAAGGGATAGCAGAGAGGGTTGAGTAGAAAAATTGGTGAACAAAAAAAATTGGTGAACACTGATTTTGAGGGGTTTTTCTGAATTTTTCTCTTTCTCTCTCTTTAAAAATCGATTTGAGTAAGAAAAACTGGTGTTAAAAATATGGTGATTTTTGTATAGCTAGCCTAGACTACCTAGGTTCCATTTTTGAAAGTTTCACACAAAAATTCAAAATGGTTTGCTCACAGAAATTCAACAAAAAGGACCTAGGCTGAAAATTGTTTGAATTTTTATGGGGTATAAACTAATGAAATAAATTCTGGAAAAATTATATTAATTCATGATAAATAAACTAATATTTGAATAAATTATCTCCCATATACACTTCTATTCAATTTGATGCACTTTTTAGTAGTATTTTGTTTTTACCGATTTAGGTTTAATTATTGAGGGTTTAAAATATTACAAACTTATCTTGCAAGAAGTGACAATACAAAAATTTAAATTGTGCAGGGCATAACACTAATTACCTGAAATTAAATCTAGTACTGTGACAGTTATCATTTCCAACTTTATCATTGTGATTTCATTTTCGAGAAAAAATATGTGGTATTAGAAATAGTTTAAGTTTTTTTTTGACCGTTTTTATCCCTAGGTAAAATCCGTAGAGGAACAGATACTATTACTTTTTATAGGGTTTCTTGTACATAATAACCCAGCACCCACGGCGCAGATCATTTTTTGGGTCGCCAATATGTTACTCGACGGTCAACATCCACCTGAGTGGGAATATGGGATCGCTACCACTCTTTGGACATAAATATTATTTACAGTTAAGCCAGGGTTTCATAAGCAAATTATTCGTCCACCACTCTGCGGCTCTGCCAGGATACATCTAGGCCGCACATATTGAGATCGGACGGTTAGAGAGGGCCTAGTCCTTTGACTGACACCTGGGCCAATTAAACGACGGCGATTGCCTCTCTGTCCGGCGAGCGGTTGCATGCTTTGCCGTCTTCCTCGGCGGCGGTGGCGGCGGCGCTCGCCGTCCACCTCACCTTCAAATCAAAACGATCCTATCATGCCGGGTATCTACAACTGCTCTGATCACTCAGCAGCTTAACTAAATTAGCCTGACTTGTTAATACAGTGGATTATTGGCGACGACTCCATGTAGCAATCGGGAGGATCAGGCAGCGCGCCGACCTCAACCGCGCTCTCCAGCATCTGCACCACCTGGTGCATCGTCGGCCGGAGCGCCGGGTTCGGCTCGATGCACCAGAACGCCACGCGCGCGTACCTCTCCACGTCCGCGGCGGCGCCGTCGTCGTCGTCTCCGTCCAGAAGCAGCTGCTCCGTCCTGCCAGCGGCGACCAGCTGTCCGGCCCACCCGAACAGCGTTACCGTCTCCTCCACGCCCTGGTCCGGCACCGGTTCCTGGCACCGGCGGCAGCAGATCATCTCGAGCAGGACGACGCCGAAGCTGTACACGTCCGCCTTGGTGTCGACGCGCGCGTCGCCGCGGAGCCACTCCGGCGCGATGTATCCCCTGGTCCCCCTCACGTTCGTCACCGTCGCGTGCACCTGCTGGCCGCCGAGGAGCTTGGAGATGCCGAAATCGGTGATCTTGGGGACGCACCGGCCGTCGAGCAGGATGTTGTCCGGCTTGATGTCGCAGTGGATGATCGGCGACGCGCAGCCGTCGTGGAGGTACTCTAGCCCCCTGGCGATGCCGAGCGCGGCGTCGGCGCGCCACCGCCATGGCGGCCGCCGCTCCGGCCGGAAGAGCACTCCGCGGAGCGAGCCGCCCGGCATGAACTCCAGCACCAGCATCCGGTGCTTCCCTTCCCTGCAGTAGCCGAGGAGGCGGACCAGATTGCGGTGGTGAATCTGCCCGATGGATTGCACCTCGTTGGTGAACTCCCTCTCGTTGTAGTCGTCGGAGTTGGTGAGCTTCTTCACGGCGACGGGGTGCGGCTCGGGTGATCTCACCACGCCGTAGTAGACCTCGCCGAAGCTCCCTTTGCCCAGCAGCTTGTCGAAGCCATTGGTGGCCTTGTGAAGCTCCTTCCAGGTGAAAGCTCTCACGGTGAGCAGCTGCTGCTGCTGGTGCTGCCTCGCCGTCTTCTTGCCGATGAAGTGCTGCGCCAAGAGGACGGCCATGGCTGCCACAGATAGCAACGCCAAGCAAACGACGGCGACCTTGTAGGCTAACACGGTTCTCGTCGTCGCCGGAGAAGGGGAGGGGGACTTGCTCGTCTTCCGCACTTTGATGAGGGCTTTCGTGGTGACGTCGTTCGCGCGGCGCCCGTTCGTCAGCGCCGCCATCTCCGCGCACTCGGTCCCGCCTGTCACCAGCGCAGCGGAGCAGAAGCAGTCGTTGAGGCAGTAGTCCCGGCACTGCTCCTCCGTCATCGGGGAGAACTTCCGGTAGTGCAGCGAGGTCTCCCACGTGGTATTCGGCAACACGACGAGATCGAACTCCGCCGCCGAGCTGTTCTCCCCGTCGGCGACGCAGCTCTGCGGCACGAACTCCGGCGTGCAGCCGCTGTCCCTGTGCGTCGCGTCGGTGTAGGTGTACCCGCTTGGGCACTCGCAGCTGAGCCGGTTCTTCGTCTCCACGCAGTAGGAGCCCGGCCCGCACATGCCCTGCAGCCCGGACGTCCTCATCTTGCAGCCGGCGCCGGGGAAGACGCCGGAGACCGTCCAGTCCGACGCGTTCCCGCCGCCGGAGCTGCCGTTCTTGGGACGTATGTAAACGCGGACAATGCCGTCGGGTTCAATCCTGGCGAACTGGTAGTACTTGCCGACGGTGGAGTTCGCCATTGGAGAGACCAGGTTCTGCACCGTGCCGTTGCGGAGGGTGTAGTAGAGGCGGCCGGGCTCGTCGAAGGCGACGGTCGTGCCGCCGTCGGGGCTGTTGGTGAACTCCTGCCAGTACGCGTTGTCCGGGCTGTTCCCGGCGAGGAGGTCGACGTAGAGGACGACGTTGCCGTCGGGCTGGACGCCCATGGTGAAGCGGCCGGTGGTGAACTCGTCGTCGGCGCGCTTGGCGATGAGCTTCCCCTCCGACTGAGCGTTCTTGACCAAGAACTGCCCCGGCAGGAGCGTGTCCCTCGGGTGCCGGAAGCTCTGCCACAGCACGTTGTTCCGGCCGCCGCCGTCGGCGAGGAGCTGGAGGTTGCCGGAGTCGAGGAGCACGAGGACGGAGGCGCGCCTCACGTTAGAGGACACAGGCGGCGACCACATCATGCCGTTGCTCCCGTTGTTGGTGCCGACGAGAGCGAGCTGACCGGCGGCCGTGATGCTGAGCACGACCGCGCCGTGGCGTAGGGCGTCGGGTCGGCGGCTCCTTCGGCTTCGCGAACCCACCACCCGACTGCGGCTTGGAGGAGGAGGAATTGTCGCCGCCGTCGCCGTCGAGGCGGAACCACGTGGCGAGGACGAACAGGGTCGGGTCGGAGGCGAGCGCGCGGAAGCCGAACGCGAAGACGCCCGACGGGCTGGTGATGTAGCCGGGCGGCGTCAGGGGGTTCCCGGCAGTCAGGTTGTTCCCCGCCGCGTTCGCCGCCACCGGCGGCCGCGGCTGGTGCAGTAGCACGGCGAGAAGAAACGGAGCGATCACACTAGGTAGCCACGCCGCCATGGTCGTCAGTGCAACCAGCAACTTCTCGTTGATGTGCGCGGCGACGTACGTGTGTTGCACCGTTGATACGTATTTTTTGGTCGATTGACGTGGCAGTTTGACAAGTCGATTGCGCGGTTGCTTCCTTGCACGGGAGGCTAGGCTGGAGCTGGACACATGCCGGTTTTATCGTGCATGCCGTACGTACGCCGGCGTAGGTGGTGCGATCTGGCGTTGGAAGCAGCAACACGAAACGACGAGATGAAAGTGTTTTCGTGTTGCGTCCGTCTCGAGAGTTTGGGAAATTCAGGTACAGAGAGTGGTGTCATGGCGCGGTCAATAGCATTTTGAGAAGGTTATACAGTACTTCTATGGAGCATCAGCTAATCTATTTTTAATTATCCAAATCTTTATTTGAGTAGATAGCCAAAAAAATAGATATCAAAATTACTGCGTGCTTCAACAGAATGGTCATTTTTTAATCTCCAAAATTCTCTAGAATAATGTGAGAAGCCATCTTCCCCGAGATCCATAAATCGATAGTGAGGACTAGGCAACAGAGATCGCCGTCCGTTGGTAGCTGACGGCCAGAATTTACAAGAAGGGAAGAGATGACATACCTATGGATGTGGCGGAGAAGAGGACAGGGAAGCTATGAGAAACCGATGGATGGCGACGGCGTTTGATGCGGTGTAGAAAAGGCGGCGGCGATGGATGGCGGCAGCGATGGATGCGGCGGAGAAGAGGCGGCGGCGATGGATGTGCCGGTGACAAATGTGGTGGAGAAGAGGCGGCGGCGATGGATGGCGACGGTGTTTGATGCGGCAGAAAAGAGGCAGCGGCGATGGATGCGGCAGAGAAGAGGTGTCAGCGACAGATGCGGTGGAGAAGAGACGGCGGTGATGGATGGCACCGTCAATGGATGCGTCGGCGATTCGGTGGCGGCGTATGCGAGTGTTGCGGGCGATAGCAAAGAGAGACGCACGATAGAGAAGCCAACGACTGTCCACGGGGAAAAAATCGCCTAGAAAAACATTGGTTCTATTTTTGGCCACTGGGTTTGGATGGCTATATTTCGTCATTCTGTGGGATGGTTTGGCCAACTAAACGACTTGGCCATTCGTTGGAGAGTGTTTTTTTGTCCAAAATAATTAAATTTTGGCTTGGCCATCCAGATAGATTCGCTATTGGAGATGCACTTACTAGAAAAAAAAATACTCATTCCTTTTTTAATAATTAACACTGTTAATTTTTATTGTGATGTTTAACCATTTATCTTATTCAAAAAAGTTGGTATAAATATAAAAATTATGAGTCATTCTTAAAATTCCTTCAATAATAAACCAAGTCATAACAAAATAAACTATACTTACTTAAATTTTTTAAATAATATGAATAGTCAAACGTTATGTCAAAAATTAACTATGTATTTGTTATTAAAAAAACGGAGGAATTGGGGGAGTATCTGGCAACTTAGTGTCGTGATGTTATTTGCCGGAAATATAAGATGGTTTGGTGAGGTCATCTTATGACTCGATCGTACAATCGTACCGCCACGTTTTTGAATGGGTAAACGAGTCGGCCAGGTGGTACCCGTTTCATCAAACCGCGACTCTGTGAAGAGCAAAAGCACCAACCATCGTGTAGCTTTCACATAGGCTCCCGCACCACCAGTTGACACAAAATGTTTGTTAAAACACTGCCTTAAACCAGCGGATAACATGCAGATTTCAGAGACAGTACATGCAATCAGTGATTAACAGGCAACGGCAGAATAGTCACAGGTAGGATTACCTGAAGGCACAGAATATGGAGTAGTTTGTAAAAGGTAAACCCATTGGCCTCAATACAATCTACAAAGGAGAAATTCTGGTCAGCCAACCGTGCATTAGTGTTTTTCAGATGAAGAAACATGCAACGATGGTTTCTGTTTGCCTTCATAATAAGATAGTACAATAGCTTCTAGTTGCGAAAGTGATTGCAGTACTCTAAAGCTCCCCAAGATAAATCTGCTTGTCACTGCCGCAAGATCCAATGATAGGCTCGGTGGGATGGAATGCAGTCTCGTTGACAGAACCGTTGTGGCCAGGAAGCTTGTACAAGATTCGCCTTGATGTCGTGTCCCAGATGTAGACCATGCGATCAGCACTTCCGGCAGTGACCTTGCGATTATCAGGGGACCAGCTACACTTCAACAGGTTCTTCTCAAAGTTGTGCTGATGCCCTGTGAGGGTCTTGATGTTCCGGTTCTCTGGGGCGTAAGGGCGCAAGTCCCAGATTTTGAGCTCATTGTCCATTGCATTGGTTAGGAGATAAGACCCATCAGGACTAAGCTGCATTCCAGTTATCATGTCCTGATGTCCTTTGAGATACTCTGTTACTTCATTCTTGCGGAGATCCCACCATTTGACATCATTGTCCAGGCCACCAGTGAAAACCTTATCTGCTGCCTCTGAGAAGCTGACGGCTGTAATCTGGTACTTGTCCGGAAGTGTTTGTATAGCACCTCTTTGACGCAAATCCCACAGCTTTGCTGTTCCGTCATCCGATCCACTCACAACCAGAGGTGGCCACTTTCGAGCCGGGCAACATGAGTTAACAAACGATGAGTGCTCAGCCATCTTCTTAACCTGCTTGCCAGTCTCAACGTCCCACACTCTTACAGTCTTGTCAGGGCTTGCAGAGATGATCTGGGTCCCATCAGTAGTCCATTGAAGGTCAAGAACAGCATTCTTGTGCCCTCTCAGTACCATATAGTTTTTACAGTCACCATGGACATACCACAAGAAGATATCCTTGTCATGGGAGCCTGATGCTATCACAGTTCCTGCAGGGTTGAACTTCAT
Source organism: Oryza meyeriana var. granulata (assembly GCA_003991445.1). Lineage (NCBI taxonomy): Eukaryota > Viridiplantae > Streptophyta > Magnoliopsida > Poales > Poaceae > Oryza > Oryza meyeriana. The sequence goes on from RYFJ01000264.1 coordinate 36,324, forward strand.
GCAGTACACAGTGCTCTGATGGCCTGTAAGTAGCATTATCAAGGCCTCCAGACTGGATGTACGTTGCTTCCCACCAGGCCCAAGAGCTTGATTAGGATGCTGTTGAATGTTAGCCAGCTCCATTCCTGGCCTTGGGGCTGCAAGAGCCATAGAATTGTTGCCTGGAGGGGGAAACATCTTGAAGTTTGCGGTTAAGTTCCTGTGGCAAAGAGAGCTATAAGATGAATGGAAGAATTGAACAGCCCACTCCAAGTGCTACCCACACAGCCATACAGAATAATACTGAAACAAACAACAGAGAGGATAACACCATCCTTCCAGCACACAAGCAAGATCGCAGCTAGTGTGGATCCAGAGCAAAAACGACTGGGGTGCACTATGTACAACACCAAAGGACAGTGGGTGCACTGGGCTCCAGTTTCCAAATTCCAGAGAGACAACTATGCATATATTGGATGTATTAGGAAAAATTGGATTGGATCTCATGTTTGTTACAACACCCTGGTTGTACATGGATCCCCCCACAATCACAGATAACAATTGATACAGAAAATTGTGTCTTTGATATATGTCTAAGCCATGAAAACTGGGCCAATTAGTACAAAATAACTATAGATAATACCAATCACCATTAGTAGAGTAACGGCAAAACCAAATTTTAGGCGAGGTGTGAAAAAAAATATCTAACTGCACAGTTCAAAGTTGAATGAAAAGTTTTATCAATCAAATTGGCCACACAAAGGGCAGGTCTAGGTGAAAGCCTTGGCAGGGACACTGCGGGCACAGGGATATACACATAGAGACTTAGATCAAGTATGGCAGCTTAGTGACATGATGAAGAAGTTGGGTAGAACCATTGGAAGATAAATATACGGCTTGATGTTGTCGGCCTAGAGAAGACAAGCAGATGGGTCCCTTCGACTGGGGCAGCCGTGGTGAGTGAACTTGAACTGGAACAATTTCTGGTCTTGCATCTGGCAAACTCCAGCACAATATGCGTGCGGGGAAGAACAATTCCGCGAGTAATACCAGGGGCGGACCTAACAAATTTTCTTGGGAACAAACTAAACTACTGTTATTATTACTAGGGTTATGCAAAAGGCAAAGAGAAAAAGGCTGCTTCCAGATCTACAAGGAAGAGAGTCTAGGGCTAACGCAAATTCGAGAAAAAAAAGGCGGGCATAGAGAGAGATGAGAAAGAGCATGGATGCTCACCAGCGAGCGAGGATGCAGCGGAAGAAGCAGACGCCGGCACCGCTGCTGGCGAGATGGAGTTCGACGCAGGACGCAGGCGAGGCGGCGCCGCCGCGAAGTCGCGAGGAGACGTTCGGGAATCGGGAGTCGAGCGAGGCCAAGGCAAGGATGACTACCTCTCGCACCACCGCCTTAACAGGCCAACTATGGGCTGGCAATGGGCTGGCCAGGCCATGGGTTCAACGGCCCAATAGCTCAATGCTCTCTACATATTAGGGCCTTATATGGGCTGTAAGATGAAAAGGGCTGCCATGGGCTGGGGTTAGGGTTCTTCACTTCCCAATTCACAAATCTCCAAGGAGCTGACGAGCTCCTCTGCCGACGCAGTGCCATCGGCCGACGACAGCATGGCCGGCGGAGGAGACGAGTTGAGTGCGGCGGCGCCCTCAACTGAAAAGGAAAGAGTAACCGCTGCGGGCGCGGCGGATGACGTGAGGTAGCTCGGTGACGCAGAGGCAAGGCTCCCGTTGCCAAATCTGGACGTCCTTGTCGAGCTCGCCTGTGAAGTGAAGAAGAATCGGATCCTCTCGGCTCCCGTCTTCCTCTACTCCGGTTCATTTTTTTGCTGGCAATGTAGTCACCGGGAAGAAGGCTTAGTCAGACACAGCAACAACGGCGGTGGCACACGACAACGATGAGCTGATCTTCCTTGCGTCGGCGAGCTCACCTGCACGAAACACCTCCGTCGGCAGGCGTCAAACCGACTTCTTCCACCAGACCATGGCGATGGTGAGCTCACCTCTGCATCCATCTTCCCAATGCCGGCGTCGAGGCGAGTTCTTTACCAGCAGTATCAATGAATCGATACCGAGCGTTCGAGCAAGAAGGGTGACGCATCGGGAGCCTCATAACGCCGCTCTTGCTTCTCTCGGCAGCCATCTTCGCCTTCGCCCACGAAGCCCACCAAGTAGATTCCGATTGAGGACGGGGGATCGGGTGCCGTGTATTCTATCGATGAGTCGTCGTCCACGCTCCTATTCTTCGATTTTTTTTTTCTTTTTCTTGTCTGGTTCTTTGGTGAACACAGGGAACAACCCAGTGGGTTTAAAGGGTTGGGATGGTGGAAGAAGGAATTTTTACTGTTACTAATTTAATTTTTTTTTTAATTTATAAAACTAATTTTCGGTTTGAATCATTTACAAAACTAGTCTCTTGCCGCCCTGGGCCACGGCGGGATTTAAAAACCGCCGTGGCCCAGGGCGGCGAATGGCATCCCGTCACCCGGGGCTAACGGCTCCGGCGGCCGTTAGCCGCGGGGAGGCCACGTGGATTCGCCGCCCTGGGGGAGGGCGGCGAATGCCCCCAGGGGGCCGAATGCAAAATTGCATTCGCCGCCCTGGGGGACGGCGGTTTTTAGCATAGTAAACGGACGGTCCGCACAAGGATCGGACCGTCCGAATCCAGGGGGCCGCCTGCAAAATTTTTTTTCTTTTTTTTTTGATAATTTTTTTCTCAACTAGCAAAACGAGAATAGCAAAATCTCGTAAAGGTGCAGCTCAAACCGATGTAAGATGTGGCCTGTAGAAAATTACGAGTGTGCTTTAAAAACCGTGCTGAAACTTCGGACCTCAAAAACTCAATCTTCCCACCGAATTTCGTAAAAATTTTTTGGACAAACCCGACGAAGTAGGGGGAAGCGGATGTAAAATTTTCTGTAGATGTCCGTAGAGTACTTATTTGCCCGATTCCGAGACCGTATGTGAAAGTTATGACTGTTTTAAGGTAGTTAGCGCGCGTTACAACAATTTGCCGTGGATTCGGACCGTCCGATCGGTGTGCGGACGGTCCTATGCATTCGGCGGCGAATGCAATTTTGCATTCGGCCCCCTAGGGGCATTCGCCGCCCTCCCCCAGGGCGGCGAATCCACGTGGCCTCCCCGGGGCTAACGGCGGCCGACGCCGTTAGCCCCGGTGACGGGGATGCCATTCGCCGCCCTGGGCCACGGCGGTGTTTAAATCCCGCCGTGGCCCAGGGCGGCAAGAGACTAGTTTTCTGTAAATGATCAAACCGAAATTAGTTTTGTAAATTAAAAAAAAAATTAAATTAGTAACAGTAAAAATTCGTGGAAGAAGTGAGTGGTGGGCTGTATAAGGGTTGGGTCCACTCGAAAAAAATACATGGGTCGTGCTGGGGTTCGGGTTGGGTCCTGGCCCATTAGCAGGCAATATCGGATTACCCATTGATCAAAATAATCCAGTTACATTTGTTTGGTACTTATTCGATTCAAATCGAGACTATTAGCTAAATGCGAGAGAAAAAGGCTTAGAAAATCTCTATCTCTATCTCTACTATATGTCTTTTTTTCGTCTATCGATCCCTTGTTCGGTTTGGATTAGAAGTCCTGATTGTTCTTTATTTAGTTCATCCAACCTAAATTAGTCTTGCTACAGTTAGTTGTGTCACAAATTCACGAGGTCCATTAAGAGTGAAAGTCAGACTATGGCCCAGGCACGGATGGTCCAAGTGTTGGTTGTTTTATCGGCTTAGAGATAAGATAAGAGATAGAATCCGTGATCGGTGGATTTAACCGATATAGAATCCGTGATCGGTGGATTCAACCGAACCTCCTAAACCGAAGGAAACCCCCGAGCCCCACTAGTGCACATATAAAAGAGAAATTGGAGAAGAACGGGACGCTGCTCGGTCTCCAACTACAAACCCTAATTGTGCCCGATCCACAAAACGCACTAGAAGGGGTTCGTGAGGTCCTTCTACGTCTTCATCAATCCGTCCGTCGGCGCACACACGCAGAGAAGCATCAAGAAGAAGAGGAAGCAGAGAAGAAGAAGAAATCAAGTCAAGATGGCTTCACAAGCAGGTCAGTGATTAGAATTAAATTTTCCGCATAGATGATTGAATTTCTAAGGGGATTAATCTCAGTGAATCAATCTTAGTCAACACTGTAATTTTAATTTATCCAACATTGTGGTATCAGAGCCAAGCCCCTTAGAATTTAATCCCAAAATCTTCATCCCTTAGTGAAGTCATCATCAATTAACTCGGCAAAGATCAAAATCCCCAAATCCGAAGAACCCTAATTTGAATAAGACCCAAAAATCAACGCGAATACAATGAAATCGGGATTATTTTACCCGGTTCGTCGTCTTTCGCTGCCGATGTGCTCGCATCCGTGCCTCGGGAACTACCTCCTCGCCTCACCGCTAAGCCATCCCGCTGCCCCAGACCGGTCTCGCGCCGTCGCTCGGCCGCGCGAGACCGAGGCTCGCCTCGGTGTTGCTCTTGCGCACGGGGAGGAGAACTAGGGTGGGAAGGGGAAGAGGAAAGACGGGATTGGCCGTCGTCGCCGTTGCTTCGCTCGGCGCGTCGTCGCCATAGCCGTCGCCGTCACCGCCGCCGCTTGCTCGTCGAGCGCGTCTCGACGGGAAGAAGACGAGGAGAAAAAGGGGATCGGCCGGGGCTCGGGTTAGGGTTCGGCCGCCGACAGCCGATGGCTTTGACCCGGTGAAAAATGATCTCAGCCGTCGGATTGAATCGGACGGTGCTAACAAAATCAGATGCGGGGATGGCCGTAGCCGTTCGATCTGGATCGAATGGAACGGCCGACATCGCGCCCGCGCGCTCGCGCCCGGGCCCCGCGCCCGCACCCCCGCGCCCCGCGCCCGCGCCCGCGCTTGAAATTAAAGCAATTCCCACTGTTTTATTCATTTGTTATTTACAGAAATCCCTTTATATGCTTTCTTGGCCATTAAAAAAAATACTGAAAAATTATGGAAAATTATTCTAAGCACTCTAAAAATTATTTCTAGCTGAATGGAACCAACGGGAAGTTTTGCTAGAGAATATTTATGATGTGAAATTATTTTTTGACCAACGTTAATTATAATTTCATGTCAAATAAATTAATAATATTATTTCCTTAATTATTTCTGCCCAACGGTGATGTAATTAAGGATTATTTCTTTTTTTGTCACTTCATATATTTTCTAAATTTTTTCTGCCCAACGGTGATTAAATTTAGAAAAGGAGCCTATCATCGCATGTGATTAATTGAGCCAACGCAAATTAATCATATGCAATATTTTACTAATATTTTTTTTCCATTGGTTATTTTCAGCATTGGGGCAGCTTAAAATTGTTACACCCCTTGATGGAACAAATTTCGCTGAGTGGAAGAACGATGTGCTATTAAATCTTGGCATGTTGGACTATTACTTAGCACTAAGAGAGGACTCCCCTGTGGAGCCCAAGTACACTGACGAAATGAGTCAGGAAGATTATGATAATACCAAGTGGAGTTACGAAGAAAAAGTGGCCTCTTGGAAAAAGTCCAACAGAATATCTCTCATGTACATCAAGAGTACTATCGCTCCAGGAATTATTGGAGGGATTACGAACTCAAACGATGTTAAGACGTACTTGGCAAACATTGAAGAGAACTTTAAGACTTCATCTAAGAGTCATGCCAGTACCTTAATAAGTAAGCTGATCACCAGCCAGTATGATGGCAAAGGTGGTGTAAGAAAGCACATCCTTGAGATGACTCATATGGCACATACACTAAAGACTATGGACATGAAATTGTCCGAAGGTTTTTTAGTGCATTTCATATTGAACTCTCTTGGTCCTGACATAGTCCCTTCAAGATTAATTATAATACTCAGAAAGAGAAGTGGACCGTAGCAGAATTGATCTCCCACTCAGTGGAAGAGGAAGAGCGACAAAAGGCTGACAAGCAGAAACTTAAAGATCAGCTCAACCTCATCCATGCTAAAGGCAAGAGGAAAACAAATCAAGGCCAAAGCTCGGGTAGTGGCAGAAAGAAGCCATATCACCCTCATAAGTCTGGAGGGAGTAACACTGCTCAAGCAAAGCCGCATCCTCAGTCTCAAGCTTTAGCTGCCTCCACCACTGCAAGTCCATATTGCAAGTTTTGTAGTAAAGATGGACATTGGCAGAGGGATTGTCCACGCTTCCGAGAGTGGCTAGCTAAGAAAGGTATAAATGAGATTGATGAAATATCAAATGTTAATAAGTTATTTTACTCGGAATTCTCCATTAATACCTGGTGGGTTGACTCAGGTGCCACTGTGCACGTCTGTAACTCATTGCAGGGATTGACTACTGTCCAGGCGGTAGCAAAGGGGGAGCGAATCCTAAGAGTAGTTGATGGAGCGGAGATCGAAGTGAAGGCCGTTGGAGACCTAGCACTTAGACTCCCTAGTGGCTATAATTTAATTCTGAATAATGTTTTATTTGCTCCCTCAATTAAGAGAAACCTCATTTCTGTTCGAGTGTTGACAGAAACTGGTTATGACTGTCATTTTTCAAAGAGAATATGTTACATTAAATTAGATAATAAAGTGATTGGCTTCGCCTTCGTGCGAGATAAGCTATTCTTGCTCTCTTTGGATGACATGGTCCTGAATGTTAATAATGCCTGCAATGATAAAGTAATGAATGTGATAAATGAGACGTCGTCGAAATTATGGCATTGTCGCTTAGGCCATATTTCTAGGGGGAGAATTGAACGTCTCATAAGAGAAGAGATACTCCTTCCCTTAGACTTTTCTGACGCGGATCATTGCATAGATTGCATTAAGGGAAAATTCACTAAAACAATAAAGAAAGGAGCCACTAGGAGCTCAAGTCCACTAGAAATAATTCACACTGATATTTGTGGACCGTTCCCCCGGTGACATCTGTGGATGGATTTGATTCATTTATAACATTCACAGATGATTATTCCCGTTATGGTTATATTTACCCCATAAGCGACCGTTCCGAATCTCTTGAGAAATTTAAATATTTAAAGCTGAAGTGGAGAATCAGCATAAATGCTAAAATTAAAGTTGTGAGATCGGACCGTGGTGGTGAATACTACGGGAAACACGCTCCATTTGGGCAAATTCCTGGTCCATTTGCCTTGTATCTCCAGCAACATGGATTATTGCCCAATATTCCATGCCTGGAGAACTCAGCAAAACGGGGTAGCAGAACGACGCAACCGCACACTCATGGATATGGTACGCAGTATGCTGAATCACTCTACTCTGTCACCTAAGCTGTGGATTGAAGCACTTAAAACAGCTGCACACATAATCAACAGAGTGCCTAGTAAATCAGTGCCTAAGACCCCTTATGAATTATGGACCGGAAGAAAACCGACACTCAATTATTTACGTGTGTGGGGCTGTCGTGCGAAAGCCAGAATATTTAATCCACAATTAAAGAAATTAGATCCTAAGACTGTGAGCTGTCATTTTATCGGTTATCCCGAGAGATCCAAAGGATACCGATTTTATTGCCCAGATCGGGTTACTAAATTTGTGGAGACTAGACATGCTATCTTTCTTGAGGACAATAAATGGGGGAGCTCACAGACAAGGGAAATTAATCTTGAGGAAATTCGGGCTAATATTCAAACTCCGGAAATCCGAGAGACTGATATTCCAATTATTCAGAACATCCCCATAATTTCTAATGTGCCACGTGATGTAGCACGCCAACGGGTAATTCTGGACCGTCTGGTACTACACCTTCTGTTGAGGAAAATATTGAGAGTAATAATGATGATGAGCCTCAACAGATTGAAGTGACACATAATGAAGAAGAACCTCCACATGAAGATCCTCAACCTCAAGTGACAAACAATAAAACTCAAGAATTAAGAAGGTCACAGCGGGTGAGGAGATCTGCCATCCCTGATTATTATGAAGTATACATGAATGAAGAAGACATGGGGAAGGTAGACGATCCCACCTCATTTAAAGAAGCAATAAACAGCAAGGATTCATCTAAGTGGCTTCAGGCTATGGAAGATGAACTAAAATCAATGAGCCATAATAAAGTATGGGATTTAGTAGAAGTTCCTAAAGGAGTCAAAACCATAGGCTGTAAGTGGGTCTCACAAAACCAAGCTTGACTCTAGAGGGAACATCGAACGATTCAAAGCAAGGCTAGTTTGCCAAGGTTTTCACAGAGAGAAGGAATTGACTATAATGAAACTTTTTCTCCTGTCTCTAAGAAAGACTCATTCAGAATTGTCATGGCGCTAGTGGCTCACTTTGACTTAGAACTCCATCAGATGGATGTAAAGACTGCATTTCTAAATGGTGACCTAAAAGAAAATGTTTACATGACACAACCGGAAGGTTTTTGTTATGGGAAGAAAAAGGCCATTTAGTGCATTGCAAACTTAATAATCTATCTATGGACTTAAACAAGCGTCCAGGCAATGGAACCTTAATTCGATCAGATCATCAGACAAGTCGGATTTAAGGAGAATGAGTGGACAACTGTATTTATGTTAAATATAAAGGTGGTAAATTCATCATCCTAGTACTCTATGTTGATGACATTTTATTAGCAAGCAGCGATAAGAACCTGCTGCGAGAAACTAAAGAATTCTTGTCATCAAAGTTTGATATGAAAGATCTTGGTGAAGCATCTTATGTTTTGGGCATTGAGATTCACCGAGACAGGTCCAAAGGAGTGCTAGGACTATCTCAGAAAGCTTACATCTCAAAAATCTTAGAAAGATATAATATGAGTAAATGCGCCTCTTCACCTGCTCCAATAATGAAGGGCGATAAATTCGGATCATTCCAAAGTCCAAGAAATGAGTTAGAATCTAAAGAAATGGAGAAGGTACCTTATGCTTCAGCTGTCGGAAGCTTGATATATGCACAAGTCTGTACGCGACCAGACTTAGCATTCGTCACAGGGATGCTTGGCAGATTTCTGTCTAAACCAGGAATGGACCACTGAAAGTCAGTAAAGAAAGTTCTGCGTCATTTACAAGGAACTAAACATTACATGCTTACATACAGAAAGTCTGATAAGCTTGAAGTCCTTGGCTATTCAGACGCTGATTTCGCGGGGTGCGTAGACACAAAGAAATCCACTTCAGGATATATTTTCACCCTTGCGGGAGGAGCTATTTCGTGGAAAAGCTCTAAACAAACGCTTACTGCATCGTCGACAATGCAAGCGGAATTTGTAGCATGTTACCATGCGACGAGGCAGGCCGTATGGCTTAAGAATTTCATCCCAAGATTAAAAGTGGTTGACAGCATTGAGAGACCACTTGTTATATACTGCGATAATGAAGCTGCAGTATTCTATACGAGTAACAACAAGTCAAGTGAAGCTGCCAAACATATTGACATTAAATATCATGTTGTGAAAGATAGAGTCTAGGATCAAACAATTAAGATTGAGTACATAAATACTAAATTTATGCTTGCGGATCCGCTAACCAAAGGCTTACCTCCTAACTTATTTAAAGAACATGTAGCCGGCATAGGATTAAGTGATTGCCTTTGACTAAGATCCTGGAAATAGGGGATTAATTTTTCAATCAACACCCGCTAAGTTAAGATGTGAGTTTATTTAAGTATTATAGTGAACTATAGGTCTTGTAGTCTTAATGACGTTTAAAGTTGTTATGACACATTGCCTTGGGGAGCTGTTTTACTTAATAGACTTAGAAATTAATTAAGCCTCTAAATCAAGGGGAGAATGTTGGTTGTTTTATCGGCTTAGAGATAAGATAAGAGATAGAATCCGTGATCGGTGGATTCAACCGAATCTCCTAAACCGAAGGAAACCCCCGAGCCCCACTAGTGCACATATAAAAGAGAAATTGGAGAAGAACGGGACGCTGCTCGGTCTCCAACTACAAACCCTAATTGTGCCCGATCCACAAAACGCACTAGAAGGGATTCGTGAGGTCCTTCTACGTCTTCATCAATCCGTCCGTCGGCGCACACACGCAGAGAAGCATCAAGAAGAAGAGGAAGCAGAGAAGAAGAAGAAATCAAGTCAAGATGGCTTCACAAGCAGGTCAGTGATTAGAATTAAATTTTTCGCATAGGTGATTGAATTTCTAAGGGGATTAATCTCAGTGAATCAATCTTAGTCAACACTGTAATTTTAATTTATCCAACACCAAGCAGCAGGGGCGACTCTAATGTGCACAACTTAAAAAAGGTCAGAATTTCCCGATCGTCACCAACATGTTTTCTTCCGTCTCAATGGGCCCTGCTAGCTCGCATGTTGCGTGACATGTTCAAGCGAGATGGACTCTATGCTACGCTAGCCTATCGCCCGTCTCCGGTATACACTCTAACATGTATAAGATCCATGAAACATCAAGGATAAATGCTAATTCGTCCGAGTGGTTATGGAGGCAGGCTTATCCTTCACCCCCGCAGGTTCGAATCCTCCTGTTGATGACGATTTTTTATGTCTTTTTATTATCTTTACCTTTAGTGACCTGCTACTGGACCACATGAAGGCCCAAACCATGGGCTCAGTATTATTTGTTCCTATTTTTTCCAACCGCATCAACTAATCAATCAAATCTAATAAACCAATTCAACGATTTTTTATTGTTTTCTAAACCTTTTTATTTTTATTTTTAAAAGTAACCTTCTATAACTTATTTCTAAATCTGAACCTTTTGGCTACGCCACCCGCCTACTACACCAGTCTAGCTGATGCGACCAAAATGTTCAGGTTTAGAAATAAGTTTTTTGAGAGTTTATTTTTAAAAATAAAAAAATAGGTTTAAAAACACAAAAAAAATTCCTGATTCAACTATCCAACTTTAATGTTACGGTTATAAAAATTAGAAAAGCACACCTACATAGAAGATACTCCATTTTATTTCATTTTTTATTCATTTCGGATATAGCACATCCCTTCTTATTTTGACTATATGAGATCTGCACTTTGACACCTAAAATTCCGTTACGAGTGCATACTTCCGCAAGAGCATAATCGATTTCTGGTTAAATACATTACAAGATGTTTTTCCATACTTTCCGTATTCAGTTCCAGCTATTTCCGTACCCCCCTAGTTATAAAAATTAGAAAAGCACATCTACATAGAAGATACTCCATTTCATTTGATTTTTGATGTATCAATCTTATGAAGTTGTTTAAGTTAGCTTGATGATTGATGATTTTGCTTCAGGGTTTTCACTGATCGTGTGTCATCGTTCGTGCCAAACCTCCTATTTGAAGTAGTTTTGATAATTTCTTTTCATCGCGTAAATGATCTGTCATAAAGGGTGGATCCAACCAGGCTTGGATTGATTTGATTGATTTATCTTTAGTCATGACCGAAGGCTGAACCGAAATAACATTGGAACCGAATAGCTCAGTCTTCCTTATTTTGTAATGCATTTTAGTCTTTATTTTTAGATGACTGAAATTTTCAAAAGATCAAACCAAAATTCTCAATCTGACCAAACGCAGACCTCTAAGTTGTCACTGTCAGGTCATCACGGAGGAAGAGAAGTCATGCGGGGGAAGAGGCGCAATGGGAAAAAGAGCATACCAAATCAAATCAAAAGATTAGGGAGGTGGAGCTAGCTGCCAATTCATGGAGGCAGCACTATCAATGGCACTGATTTCACATGATAGATTGAGCGATTTTTTATTGTAACGTATGGACACTATTTTCTAGTAATTAAAAAAATAAAGAGATGTTGTCCACACCGTCGTTTATAGCACATGCAAAAGATAAATTTGCTCACTACTATTGTAATCTATCGTATATTTTATTGATATTATTTAAAGCCTTATCCTTTTGGGTTAAAAATATTTGACGTTTAGTATAATATTTGATCAAAATTTTAAGATTTCAACTCATCAATTTTAGTGCGCCCTCCGAGAGCCTCCCCGGACAGGACAAGCACCGGTGGAGTTCCGGTGACCGCTCCTGCGCCTCCGACGGCGGCAATCGTGGCAGCCGCCGTATCACCGCGCCAGCGATGGCGCTGACCGCGGCGACATCGGGCAACATCGCTACCTTTTGCCGCTGGAGCCCATAGAATCGGGCTCTCCATCGCTGAGATCAATTCGGGTGTCTCTATCTTCTTCCGCCATCTGAAAGCGTGATACACCGAATCGCCTGTACTAATGCGGAGTGACGAGGCATGCCAGTGCACCCTCTCCTGCCTCTAGCGTGGGAACCCCATGGTCCCTTGTTTCAGGCCCAATCAGATGCTCCGCGGACGACCGGAGGGCTCGCCACACGGTGTATCCGGAAACATCTACGCTATTAACTCGTTGCTGCTCCCGATACTATCACGCGTCAGCTCCCGTACAGCCCCCGTGGACAGCCCCGAGCCAGGCACGCTGCCACACATTGGCTCCCGAGCGGCCCCTTGTGGATTTCCCCGAGCCGAGCATGTTGCCACATGTCAGCTCCGAGCAGCCTCCCATGGACGGCCCCGAGCCACGTAGAGCATCCTCTTGTGGTCGTCCCGGAATCAGGTACGCTGCCACGCGTCGGCTCCCAGGCAGCCAGAGTCGACTGCCCCTGTTCAGCCAACTGCATGTTCATGGGTAGGCTTCTCTAGAATTTTTTTTTATATTTTTTAATAAAATATTTACAAAAGTATACCTTCATTTAAAAATTTACAAAAATATACTCCCAACGCCTCTGGAAGGGCGTTTTTTAAAAATCGTCCTCCCAGAGAGCGATTTAATGACGTGGCAGACAGTTCAGGCGGCCAGGGGGCTGCCTGCAAAATGACCACTTTATTTTTTTCTTTTTTTGATATTTTTTTCTCAACAAGGAACTCAAGAATAGCAAAACTTTGTAAAGGTACAACTCAAACCGATGTAAGATGTGGCCTGTAGAAAATTATGAGCGTGCTTTAAAAACCGTGCTAAAACTTCGAACCTCGAAAACTCAATCTTCCCGGCCGAATTTTGCAAAAATTTTTTGGACAAACACGACAAAGTTGGGGAGAAGCGGATGTAAAATTTTCTGTAGATGTCCACAGAGTACTTATTTGCCCGATTCCAAGACCATATGTGAAAGTTATGACTGTTTTAAGGTAGGCAGCGCGCGTTAGAGAGAAATAGGCATAATTTTTAAGCGGTTCTGTACCCGGCTGGTTCGACCAGGTTGAGGCCTACGATCTGACCGCCACCCTCTTAGAACTACTGGGCGGTTCTGTACCGCCCCCATTTTACAGGTGGTTGGCCATTTTGTAGGCGGCCTCCTGGCCGCCCAAAAACCGTACTCTGGGAGAGCGGCAAAGGGGTCGCCTGTAAAATGGCTAGCCCCCTGGCCGGCTTTTTGCAGACGGCCCCCTTTTTAGGCGGCAAGGGGGCCGCCTACAAAAGTGTTGACGGCCGTCAACCGTTCAGCCGACGGCCGTCAACCACGTCATAAAATCGCTCTATAGGAGAGCGATTTTTAAAAAATCGCCCTATCAGAGAACGGTAGGAGTATATTTTTAAAATTTTTGAAACGAAAATGTACTTTTGTAAATATTTTATTAAATAAATATAAAAATAAAAAAATTCGGCTTCTCTAGGCCAAGTGGGCCCTTTGAAAAAACAAACTGAGACTTTGGCCCACGTTATAGGTGTAAGGGTATTGGGGGACCCTATGTCCGTGACGCTGATAATCTCCAAATAGGTTTGAGATGAAACATTGGAACCTTAATCTTTCACACTTAAAAAATACAATTAGATCCGATGATCATGTTTTCATTAAACGCCAAAACAACCACAAAGGGGCTTAGATGTTTACAGGTGGCTAAGCCGCATTTATGCTACAGTGCTCCGAGCTAATCGATACCGTTTAATTCAGATCCAACACGCTTACCACTAACGATAATACCGCGGTGCCACCATTAAATCTAAATAAATTTAAAAAATAATTTAATTTTTTAATAAATTTTATACGGTTTTTCACGAAATGCCATAATTATCACACGGTAGCCGCGTTTACCGCTGAGATACCGTAACCCCATCCTCGTCGGTAGAAAAAACCCTAGTGGCTACAACGGCGTAAGTTACAGTCACTCCTAATGACCGCGGCTGATCCGGGTCCCATTAGCAGTCCAAGGATATTGCCTGGTTTCACGACACTTCTACCGGTATGTGAAACATTGATGAGATATGGCAACTGGGAAACATGAACATTTCATGGCATGCGACTTGCAGGTTCTCTAATTCAGTAGGATGATTTCTCCACAAAAGGGCACAGAATATAAACCATCTTTTAACAACATTTTTTTGAAACAGGTCAATAAACTTTGGACGCCTACTTTAGAACACAGCACTATCCTCAATAGTCTTTTGTTCTTCTTGAGTAATCCTCATGCTAGTCATTCTTTAGCGTCCAACCTGCAGATCAACAGAACGTGCTATTAGTGTACTGCGTATGCTAACAAACAGGAATTCCACTGGGCTAGTTTGAATTAGCAGAGAACAGACAGGTACACATCCTCCTCTTCTAATGACAGAGAATGATTTTACTATTTTAGTTCAACTTCCATGCCAATCCCTAAAGGCCTTAAAAATTGCAACAAGGTTTTAAGGAGGTCCTGTATACTATAAAATACATGGCTACAATGGTATACTGCTGAACACATGCATAGGTAAAAGTAATAAAACACTCCATTTTACTAAATCACACAACTAAATCCATACGTTATTAGTCACAACAAAATGCTTCAATTGGACATTTTTATGATCGATTCAACACAGGAGTACTCCTTGTGTTTTTTAATAGATGACACTGTTGACTTTTGGACATACGTTTGACCATTCGTCTTATTCAAAAAATTTACGTAATTATCGTTTATTTTGTTATGGCTTGTTTTATCATTAATGATACTTTAAGCATGACTTATATTTTGCATATTTACACAAAATTTTTAAATAAGATGAATGGTCAACAATGTCTAAAAGTCAACGGCGTCATCTATTAAAAAACATAGTAGTATATTTGAAAGCAGAACATCTTGTAACAAATTAGTTCCTTTAATAAAAAAAAAGCAGTTAGGCCACAAATGTTTGCTCATGTATGGCAATTGTATCCCACTCAGGCACTCACTCTGAACACATGCTCAGTGCATTGTGATGGAGGAGGCAAATCTATCAGGCATAGGGTACCAACATGGGAGGTATGCATCAGCTAAGTGTATTCATCATTACCAAAAATAATTACCAAGGACATGGAAGCCAGTATCAGGTTGTTACAACTAAGCCAGGTTCACATGAAAGCCAGTATCACAGTATGAGTACAATTATCTTTCTAGTTGCTGACTCTGGCTGATATGCATTCATACAAAAGTAAACCCTACACATAGATACGACCATGGACGTTGACAGTATAGAACAGTTTAGGTGACTTATCACAAACATTTTTTACAACCTATATCTCCAGTTGCATGCCTCGAATGAACAACTGCAACACAATATATCTCCAGTTGCATGCCTCTGATAAACAGCTGCAACACAAGATCACAATAGCCAGTCGAAACAAACAACTCAGCCGAGCTGTGTCCAGTTTCACTTCAACCGTTTTTTTGCGAGATCTAGTTGCACTTCGATGATTATGATGAACAACAATGACACTAACTTAAGCTCAATCCACAACGGCATCACAATGGACAGAAGAATAAAATAGCATAGCCAAAGTTGTTGCAGCTATATATTCATCGGAACTCCTACACGATTGGCGGGCTCATTTGCGAAAAAAGAAATCTCCTACAATATCAGACCAACATTTATGACGAATTTCCGTATAATCGAACCATGCGCCATAAGCACAAGCAGAATCACAAAGTTCGCAAGCAAACCAAACAATCTTACTTAGATCAGTCGAGATCTGCCAGAAGTGACCACATGCCAACCCCACAGCGCCCAATTTCACACAGCTGCACCCACAAATCCACCCACAGGCGTGTGCACACAGCAAAAACCACTAGATCTAAGTCTCACGAAGGAAACGAGCAAGTTGACGTTAACATACCTAGCCGGACCCGACGATGATGTTGTTGATGGGGATGAAGATGAGCTTGACGAAGAATCCGACGAAACCCATGACGACGAACCCGATCGCCGTCCGCAACGCCACCTTGGAGAACTCTGCAGACCAAAAACCACACCAAATCACCGTCAGATCTGGAGAAAACACGTGCCACATCGGGTACAGATGAGGCGGAGCGCGCTCCCTACCCTTGCGGTCGGGCTTGTGGCAGCGCTTGACGAGGCGGACGCTGTCCTTGGCGAACTCGCGGAGGGGATCCACCACGGAGTCAATGGCGTCCATGGCGACCTGCGAGATCTAGAGACGATGCGCGCGTGGGAGAGGAGGTGGCCGCGGTCGCCGGTCGGGGTGGGGACTGCTTCGCTTTTCGCGAGCCTGTTTGGCGGATGGCTCCCTTTATAACTAACTGCTCGCTTTCAGGATACTGCCTTTTCTTGAGTTTACAAAGTCTATCTGTGATCAACTTGCCATGTCACATTTGAGTCATGTCACAGATTACTAAGAAGACGTCTTTTCACACCATTTAGATTTTTTTGCACTTTTTTTACTTAGTACTTACTACCTCCGTAAAAAAACTTAATTTTTTAGCCTTGTATGTCAATACAAAGCTAAAAACTAAAAAAACTATAATACCATCACTTTAGTAAACTTCAATGCAATTGTTTCTCAATTTATTAATCTTCAATTTATTTGTTTTTCACTTTATCAAATCACAATACATTTGGTTTTTACTTTAACAAACTCTAATATAATAATTACTTTAAAGAGAAAGTCTTTATGGGACAAATAAGATAGCTAAAGATAAAGTTATTTTAGAATAGAGAAAATACATTTCATTAACTCAATTTTAGGACTACTGCCACACTTTTATGCCATGACACTTAGGGAGTGTTTGAAGGCAAGGGAAAAGAAAGAAGAAGTACGAATTTCACCTTTTGACCCTATTTTTTAACTATTTTTGAAGATAGACCGTGGCAAAAACTATTTCCAGAAATAAACCAGAACCTTAGCACCACATGTGCTGGCGCCGAGGTCCTACAGCTTAGCCCTAGGGGAGTTGGCGCTGAGTACCCGTCACCATGGCTTGTCCGTCGACGTGGGAGAGCCGACGTGCCAACCCTTAGCGCCAAAGGGACTGGCGCTGACATGGCTCATAGGGAGAGCCGACGTGACAACCCTGGATTGCCATGTCGGCTCTCCCACGTCGACGAATGAGCCACGGTGACGGGTACTCAACACCAGCTCCCCTGACGCTGAGCTGTAGGACCTTGGCGCCAACACATATGGCGCTGAGGTTCTGGTTTATTTCTAGAAATAGTTTTTGTTACAGTCTATCTTCAAAAATAGTTAAAAAAACAAGGTCAAAGAGCAAAAATTTTTAGGAAAAAAAAAATCACGTAAAACGAGGTGAGCCATTAGCGTATGATTAATTGAGTATTAACTATTACAAACTTGAAAAATAGATTAATATGATTTTTGAAGCAACTTTTAGATATATTATTTTTTAAAAAACATACCATTTAGCAGTTTAAAAATCATAATCACAATCACAGGAAAGGTAGAGATTTTCAGCCTCAATCCTTACCTCTGAACGGTAAAGCGAGGTGTGACAAACTTAGGCAACAACCAAACAGCCCCCAAGCTCACTGTAATATGTGAAACTGTAAGTATAATTTGCGATGAGTTGTGATTACTGTACCATAAATTAAGCCTGATGAAGATACACTTGGAAGACATGCTTGTGTAACCAGGGAAATCTGTTTAAAACCAGTGAAAACTGTTTAATGGTCTAATGTGAAAATCGTGGCACTTAGCAATGCAATTCTGGTCCGAACATTAAAGACATCAGTTGCTTACAATTCTGACCCGACGAACAAAGATCGTGGTTGCATTGTTTAGACCACAAATCCATAGCAACAAAGGGGTCAAAACGGCCATCAAATGAAGAAAGCGATCAGAATTTCCTCTTTTATCACTCTACAATTGATTCAGCTTTCTTGACAATGGAGTCAGCATTCGGGTTTATTTGAGCTATGGATCCACCAACATGGTGGGAAAAGGTAAGCCTACAATCTGCTATGTACCCTAAAGGCAACAAGAACATGGAATCAGGGGAGCATCTGAGCTTCTGCAAATTGTGTGGAAGCCCAGAGACACCCCTCCACCTCACAGGAGGAAGCCATGTGGAAAAGAGGCAAAATTACTACCAAGCAAACAATGTTTGCTCCAATTACAGTTTCAAGTAATCAATTGAATCAACCAACCAGGCATCTCTTCTTAAATCTCCAGCTCCTAGCCCTTCAGTTAATATCCCTTCAGCCCAGACAACTTGAGCTCATAGCCTTCCAGTTTATGCGCTCCAGGGGTGACCACCGTTTATTGAGCATCAATACCATTCTGATCATGACAATTTGAGGTTAATCTTCGTCGCAAACCATCATGTTCGAGTGCATCAGATATGAAATTGACTTGGTCAGCTATTTTAGATCCTACACCTTTCTCGGAAGCCAACATGTCAGATGCTGCATCCCTTTGGTTACTGCTGCCATTCATATCAAGAATTCCAAGGTTACTGCCATTTTCACCTCCATAACTGGAATTCTTGGCACCCAAAATCGCATGGCCATTTTCATCAGGGCAGCTGCTTACATCATCAACAGAAGTTGCTCTTTGTTGGAAAACAGTGCCAAAAGTTGTGCCATCTGAACTCCAACTTTCTTTTATCAGGTTTGACGATACTGCAGCACCAACAGATTTTGGCTCCAAGGAAATGTTACAGCTGGTTTTCACATCATGGAAACTAGGAGACAAGAATGGTGTGCCTCCTCCGCCATTTCGAGATGATGAAATATTACTTGATTTGCTGTTGCTACTCATGAAGGATGATGATCTGCCATTATTAAATGGCAAGCCATCATCACGTTTGCCTGGTTTTTCCCTAGAACAAGGCCTTAGAAGGAAGCCACGATGTAAGAATGGCATGCCCCCTTGGCAATCTTTTGCCGGCAGGTTTGGGGCACACTTGTTGTGATTGTCTTCCGATGGTGTACAATTGCTTGTATTATTCAGATCTGTGTTGCTGCCTGATGGCTCTGTGTAAGGTCTTGGATTAAAACCATTATAGGTAAAGCTAACATTCTGCTTGCCTGCATGTAAGGAGTTGCTGCTAGATAGTGTATCACCATTCCCAATAGAATAATTGCCATTGGTGGATGCTGCAAACTTATTTCCATAGCATTGTGTGCTTGGAGAGGATGTGTTGCCACCGCTGGTCAGAACTGCTTGCTCTGGGCAGCTGGGATCTCCATTGCAATGACCATTCAACTCTTGGGAGGAACCAGCACCGTTGTCACCAATTTGACATCCTTCTGCAAAGGATGAATTTATTCTTGAGGGTTTATCAGGAAAACCAGGAACTGGTTTTCCCACCAAACCATTCTCCAATGCCAGGACCGATGTACTATTGCCCATCACTCCAACTAAATCACCTAAGACAGGCCTGCTCCATCTTTCAACTTCAATGCCAGCTTCAGTATCAATTTCCATGTAGTCAACTGAATCAATACATGACGCACGTTCTTCAAACTGCTCTGCAGAGGAATGGACTAAAGATGCTTCACATGTGGAGTTGCCAAATTGCACAGATCTCATGGTGGTTGAGTCTTCCAATGGAAAATCTGAATCTCCTCTAGTATTTTCATCAAGGGCATGCGATACTGTTGAAACTGGTGGGTGCATAATATCATTGTTAGTGAATTTATCTCTATCAAAACTCGTATGCAAATCCAGGTCTGACTCTCTGTCCATGGTATGCAAAGATTTCTTGGTGGACTCAAAATCAGCTTGCTGATCTTCTGAGGGTTTCAAAGATGACACACCTTCTAATAGCACATCCTCTCGTATCAAATGATTTTGTCCATTCGAAGGGGACACTTTCAACTGTTGCTGTTGTTTCGTGAGTTCTTCTACTGCAATTAGTGGCCTAGGACGAGCTGTTCTCCTGCAGATGGTCATAAAGGGAAAAGCAAAGAATGTCAGATCCAGAACAGTGTGCATTGCTCTCCACTGAAAAGTAATATTTGTTGGGCTCCTGTGAAGAGGTTCATTAGTTGGAGAAAACAACTAAATCTTGAGCATAAGAAGGGGAAATGCAAACATGGCAAGATAAAAAAAAGAAGGTGATTAGGAAAGTTTCGTCATACAGCTGTTAAGCTAAAAAGCCTAAACCATATGAGCCAACAACAAAAGCAATTCTGAGCTATGTCTCTTTGTGGTAACTAATCACATTTCATACTTTGTGATTTAGGTTAGGTTGCTTTACTTCCACTATCTTGCTACTGTTGTCTGGTTGATAAAGAATAAACTGATCACAAGATTCAAAGAGTACAACAAATTTAAAAGGTAAAATTTCCCAATACAGTAGACATTTTGATGGCAATAGGCGCTGACACAATCATTGTAATAGAAATTACCTGCTATATAGAAGCATATAAGCACTTTGAGCATGTACTTCCTCCTCATCAACAGCCATAACCTACAAACAGAAGTAAGCTAGTAGTATCACCGATTATGACAAGTATTTATATGGCCATAACATAAAAGGTGAATTCATACCTTGCAGTCATCAATTTTATACCAGCGTCCTCGGTAATTTTTTATGTAGCATATATAATGCCCAAAAAATGAGGCGTTGAGCATATCTAGATGAACAACAACAGCATAGAGATCATATTGATCACTTCCATCAGTGCTACTCATGTATGGCGTTAGATCTAACTTCATTGGGAATGTAACTCTCTTGTTCAGTTTACCAAATCTACCACTCTGCATAACCATATGAAAGCTTGTTATCCAAATATGTCATGATACAAATTATACAATGTCATTGATATGGTTACAACAAGCTGATGTCCTAACCTGGAATCTTTTCAGAGTAATTGTGAGTATATTTGGAGCTTGATAAACTGTAAGTCGTTTCTGTGCTTTGACATAATCACTGCATCTGTATAAAAGCAACCAATGCGTCAGAGTGAAAAAAAGGAATTTGATATATATAGAGAAGGAGAAAGAGAGAGCTCAATAGCAGACAAAATATAAGTGGTAAGAAGGTGTGAATTAACAAATGTCCTAGTCCATGCATTGCAGATGGGAGATGGGACTAATACCATACCATCTTCCTCTGGTAAAAATTCGCGAGAACGGCAACGGTTGGGTGATTTCAGACAGTTCTCATATTGAAAACACTCCATCTTAAACCAACCACTAGTATTTAGAAACTTACAAGAATGTGGCCACAAACTCACTAGTTATTTAAATTAATTCAAATATCAGGCCAAGTTCAAGTATTTCTTCCTATATATTATAGTCAAAGTAATTTACATTAATGAATTTCACATGAGACTTGAGTGGACCAAAATGAGATCATTCTGTACTGATCAATAGTAAGGAAAAGCTAATTTCTCTCCAAAAGGAAAAGAGGAAAAACCTAATTCCAACAGATGGTCTAACCATTGGTTTCACTGATGAGCACAACTAAAATTTTTTAGAGTAAATATTATGCCCCTGCAGGATTTGGATGCGTATAGATACCAGTATTTGACGTGTGAAAATGCAGAAAATATTGTTCACTTACCCATCACATTTGTACTTATTATCACCATCAAGCCACTCTACCGCAGTGAACTGATCTAAGCATTCTTCCAAGGAGTCAGCATCACCATGAATTTCAACTGTCAAGTCCATCATATTCTCATAGCGATTTGAGACCATTCCACATGTGGTACATTGAACCTACACATGTCCTTTCAGTTAGGCATATTCCTGGGAATTTAGAGCGGATTGAAAAACAGTGCGATAAGAAAGCCAAACTCAAAGATTGTAGATTGAAACCCTAAATCTAACAGAAACAGAAGAAACCTGGGATTGCAGACGACCACCAAATATGTGCTGAATAAGAGTCGTCTCTTGCGTGCTAGGGTCTACAGCCTTCTCACCTCCAAATTCATCAAGACAAGCAGATTGCATCTTATCTATCGCAAACCTATAGATACAATGAATCATTCAACATTAGGAAGGCAATTCAAAAGAGGCCAAACTGACAAAGATTAAGAGAAGAAAATTTACCTCATGAATTCATGAGCATCCTCTTGTCTACCAAAGCCAAGGTTCCCACCTATATTGGGCAGGTGAGAAAGAATGTTCTTAGGGGCAAATGGATGTATACTTTCACTTGCTCTTTGGATATGGCATTGCAGTTCGCACAAGAAACACCAATCTTCATGTCTCTTATAACCTGAAAGGTAGAGATGTTGAACATTGTTAAGTGTAAAACTAGACTCCTTACATAGTCGT
This sequence comes from Oryza meyeriana var. granulata, assembly GCA_003991445.1. Taxonomy (NCBI): domain Eukaryota; kingdom Viridiplantae; phylum Streptophyta; class Magnoliopsida; order Poales; family Poaceae; genus Oryza; species Oryza meyeriana. The sequence continues at coordinate 58,700 of RYFJ01000264.1, forward strand.
GGTAAGATAGCACTTACATTCCCTGCTATGGTCCGTTCCTAAGAGATAGGCTGCAAGTGGTCTCGTACATGAAAGACATTGTAAAACAACATTGGCAAAGCAACTGCATGGATGAAATGCAATATATTATGGTTTTAAGGAGACATGTGCAGAGCAAAAAGAATTGAGTGCAAATAGTACTATTCTACCATACCTGTTGCCACAATTCAAAAGGCCACAAGGTAAATAATCAAGGTCCCTCCAGTTGCACAGCTTTAAATATTCATCATAAGGAAAGATGACCTGCATATGAAACATGAGTGAAAAACGTTATACTACATAAATACATTTTGACATGTTGCACATATAGTTTTGGGTTAAGGACACAATCATTCACCTTGTTTAATTTTCTACGGGCAGGCACTAATGAGATGGGACCAAAACCAGATGACTTATTTCTGTCTTCCTCGCCTCCACTTGATAGCTTGTCAGCAGGACTTGATTTTTTCATTTGTTTGCACTTGAACTTGTGACCAGATTGCCAATGCTTTGACTGACATCCTTGAGAGCTGAATAAGTGCACAAAATGTAGTGTGAATGCTACAGAAACATAGTAGCACAGTGATCAAATATACTAGGGAAACAGGGTTCGGTGATTGGGAATCATGGAGTCATGAAATCCTTATGATATGGCAAAAAATGCAAGTCTATTCCGGTGCAGTAAAACCTTGAAAGATCAGATTATACAATGTTTTGCAATATAATGGGATCATCTGAATTTCAGGCATGTTTGGTTTATTGACAAAATAAACCTTACCGTTACCAATTTTTTGTGAGGCAGAGGAATGCTTTTTTTTTTTGTGTGTGGGGGGGGTGTTGTTCATTTGTGGTTGTGATGTTGGAAGCGTAATGCCAAAATTTTATAAGTTTGAAAATGGCAACAAACCAAACATGCTCAACACCAAGAAATACTTTCTCCTGTTGTGAATGCACTAACACTGGCCAAAACAACAGGATAATCATGGTCTATCTGCTGCTTACTCATCCAAATACCAGTAATAAATTAGAAATAAACAAGAAGACAGATTTCTCCTAATACTAAAACCCACAAGTACACAACCAACCTATCCAATCGCACAAATTACACGCAAGAGCACCACAAGAGACAAGATCATCTCTCTGCATATCCATGCAAATGCAAGCACCCTCGCCAGAACACTCAAGCCCAGCATCCCTAATCCCGCATATCCGCCCACATCAACCACAAAAAGTCACAATTACATACCCAAGACACCAATTTACCAAGAACTTAAAGAAACAGCGGTAAAATCACAATTCACAGCCAGGACAACCAGAGCCTGACCAAGAACCGCGCAAGATCCTGGTACCATTGCCTGCGCCAGCCCCCGAATTACACAGAAGAATCAACGAATTTCCCGAATTACACAGAAGAATCAACGAATTTCGCAGGAAGGGACTAGACAAGACTGATCGTATGCAGGTACGAGACCACTACAAGTAACGTAACGAAAAGGAAGAGGAGGAGGGGACGCACCAATACCGCACGCGCTTGCACCCGGAGCACTTTTTGGTGGCGAAGTAGCCGCACGCGGCGCAGGGCTCCCCGCCCCCACTGGCGGCTTGCGCCCCCTGCGCCGCGCCCTGCTGCTGCTGCTGCTCCCCGCGAGGCTGCATACTGTTGTAGGCGGGGTGGTGGTGGTGGTGGCGATCGTCGTAGGAGGCAGCGAACCCCGCGGCGTCGACGACGAAGTACCTCGACGCGGCGCGGCGCACGGCGACGACAGCCGCCGAGAACAGCACGAGCCCGACCACCGCCGCCTGAATCACCGCCGAGAGGTCGAGGCCCAGGCCCGTGGCGCCGCCTCCCCCCAGCATCTAATATAGCCGGCCCCTAGGGTTAGGGTTCCGCGCCACGCCGCCACCGCCTCCTCCTCCTCCAACCATTCGAGCGAGCCAGGCGCACCCGAAACCTGAACCCCGAGGTGCGGTGTGGGCCCCACCACCCGCGCCGCGCCGCCAGTCCTAGCCACAGCCGGAGACGGAAGGGGAAGGAAGAGAGAGCGCACTTCCGCTGCGCTTGGCTTCCTCACTGGCGCGTGGGGGCCAGTCAGGTGGGGCCCTATGGCAGTGGGTATGGGGAGGAGGGGTGGAACGAGTCAACCACGCGCGTGGTGGGGGCCTCTGCTGCTGCTTCTCCTCGGCCTATGCGTCCATGCAGAAACGCAGGATGCTGCTGCTGCTGCGTGTGGACAACTGTGGCCTCGTGTGTTTATCAGGTGTGACCAACGTTGCTGCCTTCACAGTTGTTTATTTTTATGTGAAGCAGAGATACTAGTAGGAGGTTTCTAGGAACACCTCGATGGATGAAGGAGAGAATATTTTATCTGATTATTCTAGCGAAAAAGCAAAAAGGTAAATATTGTTTTTTAATTTCCTGATTGAGACGGCTAAGTGTACACTGTACTACGACGGCTCATTATTTATTATGAAAGCTGCTCCTTCAGTCTAAAATAAATTTATTTTTCTAATTAAATCTTATCCTAAAATAAAGTTATTTTTTTACCTTCTTATTTTAACCAATATAACTATTCTCTATATATTTTTTTTCATGTATTTTCTCTTTTCAATGAGACACAACTTTTTCTCAATTATCTCTGTCTACTTTCTTACTACCCATATCTAACTTTAAAAATACTTATAAATAACTTTAGATGCTAACAATAAATCTAGAAACATATGTAGCTCGCAGATATTAAATTATTAGATGACCATATATGTTGTTCAAGTTTAATCTCAAAAGCTATTCCTACAAAAATAGTACTTCATCAGGATTTTAGGCAAGAAGTAAAAGCACCTTTAAGAGAAATCCAAAAATTAGTTTCTAAAAACCTTAAATTGAGACCATCCTAAAAAATTTTAAACTTAAAAAGTTTTACCATCTCTAATAAAGAACCAAAAATTAAATCCCAAAAATTAGTTTGTTGGCCACATAAGATAGATAGGACTAGCGTTTGCTTACGATCGTTTTTTTTACGATATCGTGCCCCTGTGTGAACATCGATCGAGAGGATTCTCGTTGACACCGCCGCTCCTTGGCGCCAGAGAATATGTCGCCGGCCATAGTGCCCTCAGTAGAATACTTTGCCGTCAGCTTGTAAGAAACGGAAGGCCCTGTCGATCCCCTAGTCAAACGTGTTATCAATCACAGTCGTTGGGGAGGCATATCGACGACGGCTTTCGACGGTGTGCGGATTAAGCGACTGTGACAGACGGCGTAAAAAAACGACGTGGGTGGAAGGCGTCGGAAGGAAGAAAAGGCATGGGCGGAGAAATCTTGGCGCGTGAGCGATGAAATTTTCTCACGGGACGCCAATAGATTCCATAAATCTAGTTCACTTTTGGGTTAGAATTGAGCATGAGGAATTTTTGGGGATATGTTTGGGTATCTGTTGGAGACCTGTTTTTAAATAAAATTCCAAAATTTAATTTTTAGAAACCTCTTTGATCCTTTCTTGGTGATGCTTTAGGTATCAACATTCATTAAATAGGAATGATCACTTTTGATTGACTTATTAGCCTGATATTGGCCTAATCCATGCCATAAGATGTGGCCCACTGGATAAATTGAGTGCTGCTTGTGAGGTTGAGTTTTTTTTATAAGAAACAAAGTACAAACACAGCCGATATATATAGATGCGTGCACTACACACACATATATTATATCCCTATAAGCATATCTAAGAGACTGGACCGACATATCTCGATACTAACGAAGCCATCATAGGTACCTCGCTGTCAACGGATACGTGCCCACCACTGAAAAAATAATTAGTCATAAATACGAGAACTCATGGCAAGTCTAGGACTCGAACCTTGGTATGCAAGTTCCACCATAAGAGACCTAATCAGTTGAGCTACTTTTCTCAAAAAAAATCAGCTGATCACACTTACTTAGCGGGGTTGAGCGTAATGATTAATTCATAGAAGTCATTATATTTTGAGACAATCTAAACACGAGAAGTACTTATAGGCTGGTTTGATTTGTGGCCAAAATTGATCTTACTAATATTTGATAATTTCAATAATGTTTAGTGTTTATTTCGATTGAAGCCAAATTTTGACAAGCCTAGAAAAATAGGCCACTACAAAATAGTTAACTTATGTTGTTTTGGCTTCAGACCAAACACAACTTTATCTTTGTCAAAATTGATCATACCAAAACTTATTAAATTTTGGCATTGGCAAAAATTGATAAGGTCAATTTTGGTCTCAAACCAAAGCAACCCTATAAAATTGACATCTAGAATGGTTTTATCTAAATTTTAATTGTAGAAAGAAATTAATTGTTATGGGGGCACTGATCATTGATATCTAGGGCCAAGTACGTTAATTAGAGAATCCCCGATACATGATTTTTTCAAGTCTTCCGAAACCATTTCTCAAAGCAACTTCTCTTGTAATTTCTTTGAGTTAAACGCGATGTCAGTAACTTGCACAGTGCTACTAGTGTGTTCTTAGAAATGACTGGTGAGTTTAATCGGTATACATCCATTTCTTGCAGCGTGATTAACTACTGACTAACTTCTGCTCCCTCATACGACTGCACCCAGATTAATGTCTCCTGATCTGTCTCAACAATGATGACTTATGTAGTGTAACTTGCACGATTGACACTTGCAGTCACTAATCGATGTACTATATGCGAAAGGTTCCAGCTTCTAATTGTTGGCATGTACTCCTAGAAAATTGATCTTATAGGACGAAAAATGATTATAGTCTTGTTCTTTTCTGACAGTGGATTTAGATTTTTATTGGCACGCTTCCTAAACTTTTAAATATGTGATTCGTGCAAAGATTTTATATATAAAATTTTCTCGGAATACTTTTCTAAAGTAAAATTTTGAGTTTATATTGGTTAATTCATTCGTTTATACTCTCAAATAGTTATTATAAAAATTAGATAATCCAAAAAATCTCAAAAATCTCATGAGAAACAAAAAGGGCTTATATGTTCTAGCACATATTTTTTTTTTAAAAAAAATGCAAATTGATGTAGTACCATGTGTGGGACCTGCCATCGTTCTACCATCCTTACAAAACCAACACTTGCAATCAATTGTCCTCAACAAGCTAACAACTACTCCTAGATCCTAGGCCGTTTCTTGCTTGACGCATTTGGAACATCTAATCAAGAGGTCTCCCTTGTCTACTCCAGTTTTTTTTTTTCTCAATTGCTTTCTCCTAAACCTAAGGTCAATGCTAGCGGAAGCAATGCTATATAATTTAACTACTTAATTTAATAAATGCCCTTGCTTAATTAAATTAACTAACAACCACCTTAGTACTACTTGCTAGTAGCAACTCCTTTTCTTTTCAAATTTGAGATGACTTGTACTTGTCATCTTCACTGCCAGTCTCCCCAATCGCTCTCATGCTCCAAGTCATGCCGGATACTGGGACACGCTTTCTTTCTGACCTTTCTTTTTCACCCTCTCCCTCACACAATCTCTCCGAGGCAGTTGTAGGTTGCAATCAGCGCATTGGAATCACAAATGACCACCAAACATGTATATTTCCCCTCTTATATGTCTTCTGATAATATAATCCCACAAGTATATATGTTTCGCAATGTAGACATATTCATACTCCCTGGTCATAAATATTTGATGTTTAGGATAATATTCGGTTAAACTTTTAAAACTTTGATCATCGATTTTATGTTATAATAAGTTGATAAACCTATTAAGTTTATGATATTGCGATAGAGTCTTTTAAGACAAATCTATACCTACTATTTTTGTGTTTAACAATTTAAGAAATTATCGAAGTTCATGTTTTAAAAGTTTAATCGAATCTTGTCCTAAACATTAAATATTTATGACCGAATAGAGTACCACACGACTTAGGTTTAACAGGTATGCGCTCCTGAGTTGTATTTGACAATTTTCAATGTGTAATATACGCACACGCATACTGTTATGTTTAAAGTGTTTGCATCCCTGACTGATAGAAAATGAGAGGAAGGGTAAGAGAAGTTCAGAAAATGGTACATGGTTAGGCACTTAGGCTTGATAATGCAAGCCCAAGCCCAACTGCCCAAGCACAAGGAGATCCAGGCAAGCAGTTGACGTCCACCTGAAGAGGCCAGACATGGGTGGGCAATGGGCTTTGTCCACAGCCAGAATCATCTCATGTGTTACACGAGCAGAGACGAGCAGGTGGCCGTCGACGAGCTCGCCGGAGAAGATGGCCTCGTTGCACTACAAGACCTCGTCGCATGCGGTACGAGCTCTCGCGATATGTTGCCATCTCTGATTCTCTAGCTCACGACCAAGACTTGTTTAGAACGCATGCTTCCTTCAGACTCTAAACTTCTGAATTTTAGCTGACTAATTGTTCATTCAAGTTCTCGCCATTCTGATTAGTGCCTGTCACAGTTGAGTTTGCCTGAATTGATTTTACAAGCCTTGTTTGGAGGAATTTTGTCGGAATTTTACAAGAACGAAGTCGATCTCCACCCTTGAGAGCAAAAATACTCAACCTCGGAGGCCTTACTACATGTCTGAAGGGTGAAGGGTCTGAAGACTGAATAAAACTCACATAATACTACAAATACAGTACAACATCTTGCTGACTCCTATATAACCATCGCTCTATTATTTAAGAACTTGGGTGATCTACTGGACTAATAGGGATCTCTGCAAAAATAACATTGATGAGAATGTGTGGTGTGGAGGGAGAGAGGCCGTGGCGCGCGCTCTCATCTCATCACATGAAGCACTCGTCCACACGGGGCTTGGAAGCGACGCACCACCGCAAGCGGCTACGCGGCCCAAGGCAGCTAATCCCTTAATTAACTCGACTAATTAATTACTTCACAATCAAAATTTACTTCATTTACTACTTGATTAAGCTACAGGGAGATCGAGTCTGAAGCAGACAAGCCCCTCTTGTCACCGTGCCAGCTAACCACCACTGTGGGCTTGTCTCTCTGTCTCTTGCTATTCAGCTAGTAGCTGGGATAAATTTTTAGCTCGCATTTGTTAATTTCTTTGTTAATTTGTTCTTGTGTCTGCTTGCTTAAAAAACCGTTATTTCGTTAACCAAGAAACAAGTGTCAGTGGCAGAATGAACTGAATCCAAAATATGTTCAGCAAGCAGTTTGTTTATGTCCACAATACTATGTGAGAGCATAAACAATTTTATCTTTTTGATAATCCAGTCTCTATATTAAAGATGTATAAGGCCAGTATAAACAATTTTGTAGGAATCTAAGACGGTTTAAGGATGAGTTAAATAGTATTTGAGAATTTCCAGATAGCAGCTGATTGGCTCATTTAAAGAAATGATAATCATGGAGAGCTCCCAAGTGATCAATTTTTTGTTAAATACTCCCTCCATTTCATATTATAAATCACTTTAGATTTGTCCTAAGTCAAATCTCTTCAAGTTTGATCAAATTTATAGAAATATATATCAATATTTTTAAAACAAAATAAATATACTATAAAAATATATTCAATGATTGATTTAATGAAACTAATTTAGTGTTGTAGATATTAGTATATTTTTCTATAAAGTTGGTCAAACATAAAGAAATTTGACTTAGGATAAAGCAACTTACGATATAAGAGAGTATTCTCTCCGTTTAAAAATATAAGACACCATTGTTTTCCACAAAATCAATATTTAAACATTTTGACTAATAATAAACTAAAAATATATATATTTAGTGTCATACATGCAGTATCACTAAATCTGTATTTAGAAATATTTTTATATTATGTTAATTTTCTAGTTATTAATGAAATATTAGTATAGGAACTAATGGTCAAAATATAATGTTAAATATTGTGTAGAAACCTAATATGTCTTATATTTTTAAATGGATGGAGTATTTGTTTTTGCTGTTTTTAGAGTTTCATTGATGTTTATTTCGTGAACTGCAAATAACGTGTGCTGTGAATTGTTTAACCATGCATTGCATACACTATGGTATGTAGCTGTATTTTTCTTGCAAGTACAGGTATGCCAGCTGTATTTTTGCTTGGAGATGATTGCGCTGATTTTTTAAAGACTAAGCCAGGTTGTTCAGATAAGCTATATTAATCCATTATTTCCCTGTGGCCTTGGGATGTCACATAGTCACAGCTATGTGCTTTCGGCGACTCTGTTCATTACTCTATCCAATTATCTTTCCAAAGCAAACTAGAAATTATATAGTATAAAAGCTCCATTATTATTGTACCAAAAGTATGGTGCTGAGGTTATTTTAAATATTTTTATTCTGAACGATGTGAGATTATTTGTACTCTATTTGTATACTACCATGCTAGCAAGAGTACTGTAGAATTGAGCTTGCCAGGCGAAGGTTTGCCAACTGTGTTGATCAAGCTGGCAAGTTGCAGACAAACTAGTATACCAATAATAATTTCGTCCACAAGCTATAACTTGCAAGTTGAATAATTAATAACTTCCAAAGCAAACAATAGTGCCCTAAAAAAATGTGCATTACACGACATCCATTTGATTATTTATCCTTATTTCTGCAGGAGACGCTTATATCAATTCTGAACCACAATAAAGAGGTATCAAGCCATGAAGGTGTATGATGCATTGCCAAAGTCAATATAGTACTACTAGTGCGAGGCCTTTTTTTAGACTAAAAGGTCAGATGACCCAGCTTATTTTTGAAAGCTGAAAACTAGCTTGAGGATCCAAGAAAGAATTGTGTTGATTCCTTGGAAATAAAATTGAAGACAAATATTGAGAGTTTTATATATTTACAGGCTCGTTTACAAGGATTAGACGGTAGTCACAGTTATCGTTAAAAATAATTAAATTCTCAATCAATTTTGCTCTTTTGGTGTCATCTATTTTTGTCCATTTTATATTAGTCACTTGGGGCCTGGGGGAATTAAATTACCTTAGTAGATAAAATGCTCATACATAACGTAGTGGTAGTCGATGCATTTATAAATTTCTAATTGCACGTGAACTCAAAATTAAAAAAACAAACAGTACTCCAAGTAGTACTAAGTTTTTCCCTCTTCTACTTGTCGTCTGCCTCATCCACCAGGCTAATAAAGGCGTATGGACAAGCTAAGCATGTAGAGAGCCATGGAGGCAACCACCTTGCACGTTCTAAGATGCCAAGCTTTAGTTACTGTGACCATTAAGAGCTCATGATAACTTAATTAACTACACAATTACTAGCTCATGATCTATTCTAGATGCACATGGGAGCCTCATTGTTGTTTGTTTTTCCGTGGTGAGATTTTTTTTAAAAAAAATATGAAAGACAACAATTATGGCTCAAATGCTACCCATGGTATTTTACTCTTTGGTTTTTATTTTATTTGCTCTGACTTTGTTCCAATGCTATGGTACTCTTGGTGTGGCCTTGTGTGATCTGTATGGGCGTCCTTATTTTTGGGGCGAGTTGACTTTGTTTTGAAGGGGGAAGTTCTGCAGATGAACACATCAAGTTGCTCACATGATGAAACAAAAAAATGTGGTCACATACTCACATGAACACTGTGGACCATGTTTTCTTTTTTTTTTGCAACTAGGATGCTACTTAGTCTTCTAAGGCCCTGTTCTTTTCTGATTTTGGATTTTTGACTTTCATTTGTTCCAAGCTCCTAAATGGAGTGTTTCGTGTAAAAAAATTTTCTTTGAATATTTTTCTAGAATATCTTTTTAACTTTGTAGGAGTTAGTTTGTTTATTTATGTCCTTAAATAGCTATCACAAAAATCAGATAATCCATCAATATATCAATTTCAAGTATCTAAATTAGCTCAGCTGTTTAGCGTGCCGCCCTCCAAAAATTCCATTGATCAATGCCGCCAAATGTTGTTCAATGATATTTTTTTGAGGTAAGTTGTTCAATGATATTCTTTTTCAATATTATGCATACTGAAATCTTTTTCAGTATTATGCATACTGGAAATGGTTTGAATCTTTTTAGCAGTTCAACTATCTTGGTTTAAACAAATATGTTCTCTGGAAGTAAAACTCTGTTTTACTAGACACGGTATACTAAGGTTCACTTACAACTCAGAATCGCAAACTCTAATTTTAGCCGCTCTAAAAAAAATTAGGCATGAGAAAATTGAGAGTTATATATTAGGAGTTTAATAAACTGTTGTGCTATATATTATCATGGTGGACATATATATTGGCTAATGCACCAATTATAAGACGGTTTCTGCGTCATTCACAGTACTATGCTCACATGCTGGCCTTTGTTTTATTGAAATTCTCTTCTTTTCCCCAAAAGCTGCTTTGCTACATCCTCCATAGTTGGTGGCTAATAAAGCATTGTTAGTGGCCAGCAAGTAGTACTGATTTATTTTTAATTAAAAAACATTGGGTTCTCCTGGGGCTCAGCCTACTTGTCCTACTTCTTTTGTGGCAAGCAAAAATCTAAGCTTCTGGAATGCATTAGACTATATATAGATTCCTGGTCCCTTGAATACAAATTACAAACCCCAAATTGTAACATAATCAGCTGTACACTTTTGCAGAAGAAATGCTGATCGTACATGACCTAGTTGCAGACTTTCAGCCTAGCCAAAAAGATCATATATACTTATCTAAACATGATTAAACTTACCAAAAATTAAGACTTGAGTGCAAATGGTAGCCCCAGCATGTTGGTATATATTGCCGCATGTCTTAGGTTTTATATGATCAGCGGCTGTGGTGCTGCAGGAATCAAGCTGGCAGCACGTTAATTAGATTATGGTTACTTGGCCTCTTGTGAAAGCATTATTTTTGCAGGTTGCCTAAGCAACCGTAGAGTTGAGTATTTTAGCAACGATTGCTTATATATGATGGTACTTTGCAAGTGGAACAGTTGCTCTAGAACTGTTGACACTAGTTAATTACCACTATAACTATCAGGTTATTAGAACATAATAGCCAACTTGGTGAGCGGTTGTGGATCATGCAAGTCTACTTGCAGACAAGCATGTTCAGTCTTTTGTCTTCTGAGATGTTTGTTCTTGAGAGCTAGCTAGCTAGCTCTGCATTCCAAGCTAGCCAGTTCAATCAGCAGGGTTGCGCAGTAGCCAAACCTGAATTATTTGGGTTCTGATGGCACTATATATAAGCATATATGTATGTCATATAAAATCTTTGATTTGCCATATATTTGGAGCCTGGTGACTCAGGTGGATCTATAGGTGACTGGTAAAATTCACATCACAAGATGCTGCCGATCTGTTCTCAGATTAACTACATGAAGCCCTCCATTCAGAGGTTGCCATAATGCTAACATGATTACATGAAACCCTCCATTCCGGCGTAAAGGTGCTTAACTACTTGTGGGCAATGTCCAGGATTTCCTGCAGAAACTAATGCTAGATTCTCTCTTTCTATATACTAGGATAAAAAGATAAGGTTCTGTTGGAGTAGTTTTTGTTCCTCGGGCCACCATGAAAGTTTTGCAAGCTTGGCTTGCATCTCTTTCCCTGAAGGTTTTTCTTTCCATTCGATGATAATCTTGAGCTAGTCATACGTCAAGCTTGGAAAGTCTACTTCATTTCTGAAGTATTGGGATTGATCTATTTAACCATAAATCAGATATTCTACTCCGTAAAGTATAAAAACCGGTTCAAGTAACCTCGTATGTGGTTTTATAAGTGATTTTTGCAATATAGATGATAATGTAGTGATGGTTTTTGCCATGTGAATTATGAAAGGAACAATGACATGGTAATAGAGTTGGTTAAGTATTTTTTTCATAAGCGAAATGGCTTGAGAATAGTATACATTAGTGTTAATATATAATTTTTAGGTTTATTGATAAGTGAGTGAAAAAAATGATTGGATTAATTTGGGTTTAATGGACTAATCCTTATGCCATACAAGTAATACCACTGTCACATCATTATCTATATGGCCAAACTACCTATAAAATCATCCTTGAGGTTATTTGAATCGGTTTTCATACTTTGAGTCGGTTTTCATACTTCAGAGGAATAGAATACTAGATTTTATAATTCAGAGAATCAAGTAGACTAATCCTAATACTTCAGAAGGCGAAATAGACTTTTTCCTATCATTGCCATTTCCTTGGTTCATCATCTGAGGAAGCAGAGATGCCTGCATGTATTAATTCAGAGTTGATACAGTGAACCTGTTTGTTGCGGTTTTTCTTATACAAGTGGTTGTATACTTGCACATGCTTTTTTTATCAGATAAAACTTGCAAAGTAATCATACAATTCATCATTCAATACTCCTACCTTCGAGTGGACTTCTATCTGCTTTTCTCCCTTTGTTATTCCATTCAAAAGGCAACAGCCATTCAGCTCCTCCTGTGCTAATGAAAGGATATATGCAAAAAGAAAAAAAACCAGAATTGTCAAATCTAGTACATAAATTAATGGGGGGACTAAAAAATATAATCCTATATCAATGATATATAGCTAGTGGATTCGGTGTGAGGAGTTAACTATTAATAAATGTTGAGATGGTTTTATTGTACGGTTGGTTCCATCCATTTCACGCTCCTAGTTGTCTTGAGATTTTTAGACTGAGCGAGATGTTAACACTTAAATTTGACACTATATATATAGAAAAAGAAGCCAAACATGAAAAAGGACCTGAGCCTCTGTATAGGGCCGGTCCAACCGCCTATTAAGCTCCAGTCAAACCGGTCAGCCCGACGGTCAAACTGGCAGACCGAGTTTGACTTCGGTTTAAGTTTTTCTCATGTTTCCTTCGGTCTGCATGGGATTTAATGAGTCCTAATTGATTTCTAACTTGAATAGGACGTGGAAAAGGCCTAGGGAACGTAAGTCCAACCCCTTTATAAGGGCTATGGCCGGTTCAATTGAGATCTCTCGATCAACCCAACAACACAACATTCAATTAGTCAATTTAATCGTTCTTTCAATTCTACTTCTACTTTTTGTCTAGTTTTAGCCTACTTTGTCCATCTTTATCGATTTACGCTGTAAATCACCCGTCTTCGCTACGAGATTGTGAGTTACCCCTTTGTAGGTTTGTCCCATAAACCTCCGTTTCGCCCACGAGACAGGTGATTGTCTCAATCTATCGGAATCGGCTTCGCTAGTCAGTTTTGGTTACAAAACCCATATTGGTCAAGAGCTTCTCAAGATTGAGGTGGTTGAAGACTCCCTACATCGCAAAGTTTAAGGTGATTCTCGTCTGAAAAAAGTGTCAACACGATTTTTGGCGACTTTGCTGGGGATGTCTACATCAACGCCATGTTAAGGCGTACGGAGATCAATCCAAGCAACGTCATCCTGCTTACCATGGAGGACTTGACCGATGAGGAATGGCGGGAGATCAAGAAACAAAAATTGGCTATGGAGAAAGTGATGCTCGAGTGCTACGTCAGAACTCGCCAAGGCGTCTCCAAAAAAGACGTCCCGCTTCCCTGAATCGTCATCTCGAATGAGGTAACTCCTAAACCTGTTAACTTATCTCCTGCTATCCATGAACTTGTTGCTAGCTCCGTAGATAGATCTATTTGCGCGCCTTGGCCAATCAATTGGAAGCCACTATGAGTTCTTTATTTGATAGTAGGATGGAGAAGCTTTCCGCACAAATTGGCTCTTCAATATCCAATTTGCCATCTAACAGTGCAAACCCTAGTACTAGTGAGCCTTCTATGCTGCATATACATAGCAAAACTGATGGGGCTACCGGTAGGCACACCACACAATACGTCAGGGTTGAAAATCCATAAAACTTACCCTCGGCCGGTCAGATCGCGCTCTCTACTGCCTGTTCGACCGCTGCCCTATCTACCGGTCAGATCGGGCTCCAAGACGGTCTGACTGCACCTCTGGCCAACGGTCAGACTGGCTTCTGGACCAGTCCAACCGGGGCCATAATTCCCATACAGGAGATAAATCCTTTTAATAATAATTTTGTCTTGCATCATTATGCACCTCGTGTTGCTGCCTCTAATCCTATTGTTCCACGACTACCTCCACCAGTTTATAATACCTACAATGATCCTAATCCTAATCAACCTATTGGAGGGTATCCCCAAGATGCACGTTATGGCCAGCATAATCATGTTGCGTCGTGCCACCTCTTAGGCCACAAAATCAGCAGCAAAGGCTTGAGAACATGAATGAAAGGATACATACATAGTTAGAGGAACTTTTGGAATTGAGCCAAAGAATCGGGGTAGGGTTTACCAAAAGCCGTATCCTAATTATTTTGACAATCTCCCACATCCTCGTGGTTATAGAGTACTTGAGTTTACAAAGTTCAATGATGAAGATAGTAGAACCACTTGGGAGCACATAGGCCAATTCTTAGCACAAAGTGGCGAAGCAAGCAATATGGATGCTATGAAATTACGCATGTTTTCTTTATCTTTGTCCGGTACTACATTTTCTTGGTTTACTTCTTTACCGAAAAATTCTATTCATACTTGGACTCAATTAGAATAAAAATTCCATGATTATTTCTATACTGGTGAAACTGAGTTTAGGTTGTCTGATTTAACATCGGTTAGGCAAAAGTACAATGAATCTATCGCTGATTATATCAAAAGGTTTAGAGATACTAGAAACCAATGTTTTAGCTTGAATATTAATGAAAGAGATTTGGCTTATCTTGCTTACAATGGTTTACTTGTTCCTATTAAAGAGCGATTATAAGACAAACAATCTTGATATTAGTCAAGCTTTACAAAAGGCTCTAGCTCAAGAAAGCCGGGTTAAAGAAGTTAAAAAAGTTTAGAAAAATGCATGATAAAAAGCCTAGTGTGAATATTCTTGATTGTTATGATGATGAATCATCAGATGATGATAAAGATCATGATGTTTACACAACTGAATGGTCATGGACTAACAAACATAAGCTATTCGTTTGCTCTGGTTTGACGCCGACTGCTTGCAAGAATCGACAAAGTAAAATTAAATGTACTTTTGATGTGGCTAAGTGTGATAAGATCTTTGATTATTTATTACAAGAGAAACAAACTAGTTTACCTAAAGGCCACATCATCCCACCGGCGAAAGAATTAAAATGTCGTTCATATTATAAATGGCATGATTCTTTTTCACATGCTACTAATGATTGCAATGTCTTCCGTTGACAAGTTCAATTGGCCATAGATGAAGGACGATTGAAGTTTATCGATGGTCCAAAGATAAAGTTGGATCACGACCGTTTCA
Source organism: Oryza meyeriana var. granulata (assembly GCA_003991445.1). Taxonomy (NCBI): domain Eukaryota; kingdom Viridiplantae; phylum Streptophyta; class Magnoliopsida; order Poales; family Poaceae; genus Oryza; species Oryza meyeriana. The sequence goes on from RYFJ01000264.1 coordinate 73,874, forward strand.
CGGTAAATATGATAGACTTCAACGACAAGAAGGTATTGGTTCGGCCTAATCAAACCGATACCGCTAAAGAAAAAGAGGTCATCATTGGAGAACCTCGGCTCAAGATGATTAAGCCGAAAAACTCGAAGATTGCAGTGTGGAAAGTTAACAAAGATGAAGCTTCGAGCTCCAAGATCCCAAGAAAGCCAAAGGCTACATTTGATATGCTCTTGAACAAATATGAGAATGGAAAAGCCAGTCAGCGACTCAATGGTCGGCCTAACAACGGGAAAAGGCTAAGATCACCTCTTTGGGAGAGATTTGGCCAGCAACCAAGGCAATTGGAGCCACAGTTTCCCTATAATCCTCAAATTACGCCATGGAGACCGTGTCCTATGCCACCATCGGATTGCCCATTTCCTTACTTCATGCCTGGGGGGCACCGCCATCAATGTACATGCCGTATCCGCCCTTGCCGCAAACGCCATATCGAGAAGGATGGGTGGAGCCACGAAGGTGAAGGAGTACGCGTAGGCTACGATAGCAGAAAACAAAACTTTTCTACCACGCACACCAGGACATCATGTGAGAGAGGGATCATGAATCGTTACCACTAGACGCGCAGTGCAGCGGAATAAGGGTTGGAGAAGCCGGTCCAACCACGCGCGCGTCGAGGTAGTAGTGGAAGTAGTCGATCTCTGCGAACAGACCGCGATCAACCACACCACGAGCAGATCTAATCAGCGTCGATGCCTATCAACGCCGCAACGAGCAGCACCTCCACCGATATCCACACGTCCGGGGTTGGAACGCTGATTGCGAGTGTACTAGCACTCGTGAGCGGCTAGGGTTTGGCTCGGGAGGTGGTGGCTAGGGTTTGGCTCGAGGTCAACCGAAAACGTGAATCTCCTCGGCCCCTCGTCTCCCTATATATAGACCTCCTCACTTGGGCCTCATGGACCGAGACCCAATAATAGTCTACTCGGATCTCTATCCGAATCGAACCCATATTCGAATCATATTCGAATAAGTGTTTCAACCCATTAAGCGTGCGACCCTGTAGGTTCACGTATATTTTGTCGCGACCCAGAAATGCCTTTCTGGTCACCCTGTTAATAGTGGCCTCTAGCAAGGCATATTAGCCCCAAAATATACGCAAAGATCATATCGGCTAACCTGTAATGTCCTCATGTACAAATCCCTTTGCTTCACGATATAGATTGAGCTTAAGACGAGACTTGTGTCATCCTCTTAATAGCTCAATCACTCTCTCAATCTTGTGATGGATTACAAACTTGTGATTGACACCTCAATCACCCTAGTATGGCCATGCACTTCCATAATCCATTACATCGAGGGGCCCAGAGATATCTCTCCCGTAAGGAAGGGCAAATTCTATCTTGATCATTCATATCCCACTACATGTTTCATAGCAAACCCGAAGACTACTTTTATGACTACCTAGTTACAGAGTAGTGTTTAGTAGTCCCAAAATAAGCTACTACGTATGTTGGAAACCATGATCACCTCAAGTCTAAGGACTCTACATAAACACTACTTGAGACTAACTGATGACACATGAAATCTCTGCAGTATCTCATGGCAGGTCTATCCAACATATGTCTATATTATCGATTTGGTATCTCCATACCATGATTTATGAGACATGATCATCAATCAATATATATGCTGATGTTAGAATCATATTTGTTCCTCATATGATATATGATCAGGGATCATTTAGAAATAGCAGTATTTGACATTAATAATCTCATGAATAAGTCACATACTCATTGATCAATAATGATAATGTCTATTTTAAGGAACAAATTAATATATTATAAACATAGCATGTGATATATATAATATCTCCATGTTGCCTCTAGGGCATATCACTAACAGAAGGTCAGTACGCGATCGTTTATCTCTACCAAATAAAAGCCAATTTCAATCAAAAAATTGATTTGATGGGAGAAAAGGAGGAGAAAAGCGTATTAAGATGGAGACCACAACTTCAGAGGTGATTACCATTAAGGTGGGGTCTAATGATGTCCAAATCCCCACAGAAAGTGCAGCGGAGGCGACACAGGTCAAGAAGACTGAAGCCAACAAACCAACTACTGACTCAGGCGGTCTGATCGGTGAGTCACTATAACAACCCTAAAAATTGACTAAGTTTTAAAACCATTTTTATTTCTATGAATTTTTGAAAACCTCGCGTCAAGTTTTTCGTTTTGTTCTATTTTAAAAGCCGTTCTTCATTCGTCGTCCATTGTTTTTCCTTTTTCTTTTTCTCTTTTCCTCCGAAAGTGCAAATTCTATTCCAAAACCCTAGCGGACAAATCCGCTTTGCCGTCGGGCTATCAGCCCATTTTTTCTTCGCATCGTCGACTCGTTTCCTGGCCTGGCCTGTTCTTCCCTTTCTTTCTTTTTCTTTCGTTCTCTCTTTTTCTTCTTTTTCCTTCCTTTCTTCTTCTTCTAGCTCAGGATGGCCCAAGGCAGCCCAGGCCGTCCCAACTTCTCACCGCCTCTGCCGTGACGCAGAGTGTTGCCTCGCCAATGCTGCCCTCCTTCCAGCGCCATGCAGGTGCTTCCAACCACCTCACCGTCCATGCGTCGAGCACCCCTACCTTAGTCGTGCCAGCAAGGCCATTGGCAAGCAAAGGTCGAGCTCGAACCCATCCAAACAAGCTCCTCCGTTTGAACCTACCAACACCACCGTCACTGCCTCTGCCTCCCCGTCATTCTCTCTCTGTGTCGCTCACTGTCGGTTGCCGCCAACAGCAAATAGAGTCACCTCCATCTCCTCTACCTCCTGCATGAAGCCGCCCCGGCCCCTGCGCCGCCGTCTGCCGTCGCCGGAGGAAAACACCGCCAACCCTAGCTTCAGCTGCCTTCACTTGACTTCCAAAATTCATCGCCGTTGTCGTGTATCTCTCAAAATTGAAGGTGCCATCATCTCCCTCACATCCTAAGCTTCAAAAGCCCCTCCTTCCACCACTTTTCCATCGTTGGAACCTCGCCACCGCTGCCTCTGTTTCGGCCGCTGTTGGCCGCTCGGTGCCAGCTCGGCTTGGTCCTCCTCGGCCTAAGCCACCGGCACTGTTGATTTTCTCTTTCTCTACTGGTGCTCTTGCACCGCCGCGCTACCGTCGGAGTCCGCCGGAGCCGCCATCGCCATGGTCACCGCCGTCGTCCTCCTCTGCTCATCGCCGCCAGGCTCGCCGTCGCCTCCTCAGCCACGGCCAACACTGGAAATGGAATCGCCATCATCCCAAAACCCCGAAAACAGCCTCTCTTCGCTGCCTCGCCGCCTCCCTCACTGCTGGCGCCAGTGAACCGCCGATGCCCTCTGCAACCGAAAGAAAAACCGATCGATCCCTTTTTCCTTTGGAAAAATAAATCCAAAAATTTGTTTAATTCCTAGTTCACTCGGTTCAGTGACCATTTGACTTCAAAACCAAGATCCGAGAGCTATTCCCGACTCGTTGAATTATTCCAAATCCATCCGTACCAGTTTCGTCATGATCCGAGCATCCATTGATGCAATCCTAATTTTAACCCTAGGGTTTGCCGCTCGTCGTGACTCCAGAAATTCCCAATTTCTTCCATAATTATTCTTCTTAATATCTCGTTACTTTCTAAGTTTTTGGCATTTATTTGGAGTTATTCGCTTATTTATTTTTTGTGTATCGATAAATCACGTTGCAGTAGATCCGATCGAGGAATCTGAATTTGCTATCGACGCGCACGCCTTCACAGCTGTAGAAGGAGACGATTGGTATGACTACGTCAATCCTGAAGGCAAGTCATGCACCCTTTTGAACAACAATTGAATCCAATCTGGAGCTAGGTCATATTTTGGGCAAAGTACTTACCTTGAAAGTACTATATAGCATGCATGTGTATTTTCCTAAAAATCTTTCAAAATAGTGATGACCAGTTACATTAAATTGTTATATATTATCATGCCTTGATCTTGAGCCTGTCATATCTTTGATAACTCTAGGTTAATCCTGCTTATTATGAACATGTTAGTTATTGTATGAAATTGTCATTTTATGTGATGAATTTGGAGATATAGTGGTTTATTTAAAATCTCTAAGGACATAACCCCCTTGTGCCAGTATAAGTGACATAGTTAGCACCCACCCGCATGATCAAGGTATTCGGACCTAGTGTACAATGCTCTGGTGAATTGAACTTCTGCAGCCTTTCAGTGAATTGGCATTTTAGGCCTTAACATGTGTAATGGCCACTGAGTGATGTAAGATTGTTTGATTATGTGATTGTTGGTGCTGCAATGCCCTTTGCGGTCTTTGAGGACTACGTGCTCCTCCTAGTCGTGCAATAGTGGGTGGAGGGAGTGACGGGTTGGTGCACACCCTCGTGAAGGCCAAGTTGAGGCCAACAGTCAACTTGTCCTTTAACTGTTGGTGCTGCAATGCCCTTTGCGGTCTTTGAGGACTACGTGCTCCTCCTAGTCGTGCAATAGTGGGTGGAGGGAGTGACGGGTTGGTGCACACCCTCGTGAAGGCCAAGTTGAGGCCAACAGTCAACTTGTCCTTTAACCTGCTAGGCAGAACAGAGATGAGCTTGGAGCAGTATTATACTTTGTTATCTTCAGCCTGGCTAGGTGTGGGTATCATGTGGGTAAAGCTGGGCAAACGCTGCAGTCGTTTGGTATTGGAATACGACGTGCTCCTGGTTAAAAGAGATATGTCTATGGGTGAATCCAGAGTAATGGCATAAGTAGGCTTGAAAGAATGGTTTAAATTGTGAAATAATGGCATAAAATGATGAACCCTTTAAAGTTAAACTTGTTTATGAAATTGGATGTTTGTGAACTACTAATAAGGTTTAAAGTTAAACTAGTTCCCTCCTTGTTATATCTTGCAATACTATAAGTTCCCCTGTATGGCTTGTGGAGTACTTGTGTACTTAGTCTTGTATATTTTTAGGCTCCAGCTGGTCAGGAAGAAGTTGCAGTGAAGCCGAGGAAGCTGTCGATCTGCAGGATTGGGACGAAGACGAAGGCTTTTGTTGGCAAAATGGGACTGGGGGTCCCACATTCTGTGGGGACGCGTGGATCCCCGGCCACGTCAGAGATCCTCCGGGGCCACAATCTGCACAAGCGACGGCCAGCTACGGTCGTCGTCCCGCTGAGCGCCCGGGGCGCCATCTCCATCGCCCCCGGGCCCGTCCCCGGGGCGCCATCTCCATCGGCCCCGGGCCCCGGCCCCAGGCCTCGCCCTGGGGCGCCATCATATCGCCCCGGACCCGGGTGCCGATACCCCGGCCCCGGGTGCCGATGCCTGGCCCCGAGGCCGATTGCCGACTGCCCGGGTGCCGATCCCCTCGGTCCCGGGTGCCGATCACCCCGGTCCCGGTGCCGACTGACTCGGCCCCGGGTGCTGATCGCCTCGGCCTCGGGGACCAATTGTCTCGAAGAACTCCGCGGACCAACTTGCCAACTACTCTGCCACGCGTGGGCGTCTCCTGATGGCCCCCCGTGGACGCATGCCTGCGCAATGGACACATGCCTGTGCAGTCAGAAACTCTTTTTGACTACGGAGGCTTCTTTCACTGTGCAATCGCTGTGCAGTCAGAACCTTTTGACTTGGAGGCGTGCGCCGTCACGTCTCCACGCTCCAGCCGTCCTCCGCGGCCGACCAGACGTGCGGCAGCAGCTCCGGCATGGCAACAGCAGGCGGGCTAGCAGTACCTACTCCGGCGTGGCGACAGCAGCGCACGCGTGCGACAAGACAGCGCTTTCTCTCGCTCCATGTACTGGCACTATGGACTCCCCTGTTTCTATAAAGGAGGATCCATGCCACTTTCTCGAGGAGGCTTCAGCTTCGGCAGAGCTTGAGCTTGGGAGGAAAAAGCTTAGGCATTAGAAACCACCGAAGGCAGAGTTCATAGTAGAGCTGCCCCTAGTCGATCAACCCCTCCTGGTCGAGAACTTCTCCTGGTCGAGAGCTTCTCTCGGTCGAGGACTTCTCCCAGTGGAGGCCTTGGTCTTCTACCGCAGCTCGTGTGAGTCTCCTTCGAGTCCGGCGTCCGGCAGAGCGGCTGGGGCCGGTGAACACCTTGTAACACAGCAAACCACATTCTCCCACATAGCCAAACACACAGGAGTAGGGTATTACGCTTCTGAGCGGCCCGAACCTGTCTACTTCCTCCTGTCTCACTTGTGTGCCATCATCGAACCATCTCTCTCGCGCGATTGTCACGGTTCGGACGGTCCGGTCCCGAAACGGACGGTCCGAACCCCTCTATCTCCCAGCTCGGGCCCCCGGTTCCCGAGCGCCGATCCGTCTGTTGGTCCACCGGACGCCGCAGTCACCTGAGAACTACTCCCCTGGCCGAATCTCAAAGGGGGGGCTCCAGACTTCCCGCCGTCGAGGTTCCATCCTCCGACAGCTTTGATTTCTAGGTCGACTCTACACTCAGGCCGTTCCTGTGGTGCAGAGTTACGTCTTTTGGTTGTAAGTGTATGGCCATAGGCCCGTTGTGTGTGTGTGTTGTGTCTGGAGTTGTAGTAGAACCTTACCGATTTATATAATTAATCGAAATTCTGTTTTTATATCATTCTATGTGTAACTAAACTTCATGGGTGGTTACGTGTGTTATGGGACGTTTGGACCCTACTCCGAACTTTCCCCTCATTTACGTTGGTCTGACAGACGAGGTAACGCCGATCTGATCGGGCCTCATTGCAACTTTCGCTTGGCCCAAGAGATGTAGTCTTTGAGAAGCCCGATGAATCCAATCGCCATATGAGACCTCTTTATCTCAAGGGGCACATTGATGGAAAACCGATCTCTAGAATGCTCGTGGATGGAGGTGCCGCCGTGAACTTGATGCCTTACTCCTTGTTCAAGAAGTTGGGACGAGAAGATGATGAGCTAAAGAGAACCAATATGATGCTCAATGGCTTCAATGGTAAGGCAACGGAAGAAAATGGCTTATTCTCCATAGAGCTGACCGTAGGGAACAAGACATTGCCAACTACTTTTATCATTGTCGACGTGCAAGGTAACTACAACGTTATTTCGGGTCGTTGTTGGATTTATGCCAATTGTTGTGTTCCTTCTACCTTGCAGCAATTTTTGATTCAATGGGATGGCGGCGAGATTGGGATTGTTCAAGTGGACACATCGGCCGAGGTTGCAATGGCCGATGCTTTAGTGGAGTGGCAACATGGTAATACTCAATGCTTGTCCGGGATGGAACTTTCTAGTTCTAGCTATGACTTCATTAGTGTCTCCAAGCGTGGCTTTGTACCCGTTTTGTGAAGCCGGATAACTTAGCACGGCTAGGCAACATTACTTTTTATCATGACTAAATAAGCCAGTCTTGAGTGGTTGCAAAAGCGGGTGCAAGAATATCGGTCTTCAAAGAACGATATTTGTGAAACCATTGAATACTTTGGTGAAGTAGAGAAGTTGGGTCAAGATTTTACATCGGCCGATCCATTAGAGGAAGTAGATATAGATGATGGTTCTATTCTAAGGCCAACTTTTGTAAACAAAAACATGAAAACCGATTATAAGGCTAAACTAATCGATTTGCTTAAAGAGTATGTAGATAGCTTTGCATGGGAATATCATGAGATACCGGGTCTTAGCCGTGAGCTTGTAGAGCATCAGTTTCCTATTAAACCTAGGCTTAGGCCTTATAAACAACCACCTCATCACTTTAATTCTAATATATATGATCGTATCAAAGAAGAGATAGACCGATTATTGAAGGCGGGAATCATTGGGCCATGTCGATATGCGGAGTGGGTTTCAAATATTGTCCTGGTTGAAAATAAAGGGAGTGGTAAAATTAGAGTTTGAATTGATTTTAGAGATCTGAACAAAGCTACTCCTAAAGATGAATATCCCATGCCTATAGCCGGCATGTTAATTAATGATGCTTCGGGACATAGAGTCATTAGTTCTCTAGATAGTAATGCCGGTTACAATCAAATATTCATGGCCGAAGAGGACATATTCAAGACGACCTTTAGGTGTCCCAGTTTTAACAGCTTGTTTGAGTGGGTTGTTATGACTTTTGGTTTGAAAAATGCCGGTGCTACATATCAAAGAGTAATGAATTTGATCTTTCATGATTTGGTCGGAATAATCTTAGAAATCTATATTGATGATATTTTTGTCAAATCAGATGGCATGGATGGTCATTTAGCCGATTTGCGCTTAACTTTTGAGAGGATGTGCTGGTATGGTTTGAAGATGAATGCACTCAAGTGTGCGTTTGGTGTGTCAGCTGGAAAGTTTTTAGGATTCATGATATATGAGAGGGGTGTAGAAATTGATCCTAGAAAGATAGAAAAGATTAGAGAGTTTAAAGCACCGACATGCAAAAAGTAAGTTCAAAAGTTACTAGACATGGTAAATTATTTGAGAAGGTTCATATCTAATTTGTTTGGCAAGATTGATGCTTTTGTTCCCATACTTGGTTAGAGAAAGAAGCCAATTTTGCTTGGGGGGCAAAACAACAAGAGACGTTTGATGAAATCAAAAGATACTTGTCAACTCCACCCGTTGTAAGAGCGTCTAAAGATGGAATTCCGTTTCGGCTATATATCGCAACCGAATATAATGTCATTGGTGCTATTTTGACACAAGAGGACAACCACAAGGAGCATATCATCACATTTTTGAGCCTCCGTTCAATTGATGTCAATACAAGGAACCAAATTGAGACATTATTTGTTATCTAGTACTTACGTAGTTACTTGTCAGTCCGATGTTAATAAAGTACATGTTGCAAAGGCCAATTTTTAGTGGGAGAATTAGCAAATAGGTGTATGCTTTAATTGAATATGATTTGGCTTATGAATCTTTGAAGTCTATGAAAGGCCAAATTATAGCTAATTTTATTGTGGACCATCACATTGATGTTAATTATGACAATGAGATTCACATGATTGATACTACACTTTGGAAACATTATTTTGATGGTTCTTCTTGCAAAGGGGATAAGGGATATGTGCAGCAGTTGATTTCGTCTAATGGTGCTATTTTTGAAACATTGGTTCGCTTAGAATATGTTTGTACAAACAATCAAGCCAAATATGATGCTTTTGTTATTCGGTTTACAAGTGATGGAAGCTATTGAAGCTAAACATGTAGAAGCCTTTGGTGGTTCGTAATTAGTAGAACAACAAGTTACCGTGTATATCAATGCTTTGATGGATCACTAAGTAGGTATCTAGATCAATGTTTGGATATTATTGCCAATTTTAATGATTTCGTCATTAGACATATTTCTAGAGATGAAAATTCAAGAGCTAATGACTTGGCACAACAAGCATCTGGTTATTATATTAAAAGATGCTTATTTCTTGTTCTGGAAAAGCCGATGCTTGGTTGTGAAAGTTTGGGCAAAATTGGCGAGTTTACAGACCTAGGACGGTCTAACCGGCACTTGATGGCCGGTCCGACCGGGGACCTATGGTGGTTTGACCTGCGTGGTATGGCCTGTCTAACCGGACCTCAGTAGGAGGCTGGGGGGCACAATTGTATGCGCATTTTAGAGGCCAAATTAAGTCCTAATTCAATTGTTTGCGCTATTGATTATACTAGTGATTGGACGATCCTTTTGATCGAATATTTGAAAAATCCTAGTAGCAAGGTTGATCGGAAAATTTGGCAGCAAGCTTTTAAGTACACTTTGCTTGACAATGTGTTATATCACCGAAATATAGACTGGGTACTATCGAAGTGCTTAGGTGATGATCAATCCAAAGTTGCAATTGGAGAAGTTCACGAGGGGATTTGTGGAACTCATCAATTGGCCCACAAGATGAATTGGTTATTGAGGAGAGCCGGTTTCTATTGGCCGAAGATGATTGATGATTGTTTCAAAGACTATAAAGGATGTAAAGCTTGCCAAAGGTTTGGCAATGTTTAATTGGCGTCCGCCACCGTATTGAATCCAATTATTAAACCATGGCCGTTCCGAGGTTGGGCTCTAGATTTTGTTGGACAAATACATCCTTCTTCTTCAAAAGGGCATCGATTCGTGTTGGTAGCAACAGATTACTTCACAAAGTGAGCCGATGCTATGCCTCTTAAGAATATGACGCATAAGGAGGTAATTAATTTTATCTTGAAGCACATTATTGATAGATTCGGCATTTCGCAAACTCTAACCACGGATCAAAGATCTTCATTTATTTCTAAGGAGGTGAAAGATTTTGTTGAACCTTATAGTATTAAATTGTTAAATTCTTCTCCTTACTACGCTCACGCTAATGGTCAAGCCGAGTCGAGTAATAAGATTTTGTTAAAACTAGTCAAGAAAAAGGTTGAGAAATACCGTAAAAGGTGGCAAGAGATGCTTTCCGAGCCATTATGAGCTCATAGGATATCTAGACATGGTGCTACCAAGGTAACTCCTTTTGAACTAGTTTATGGGCAAGAAACCGTTTTACCGGTTGAGGTGAATCTTGGCTCTCTCAAATTAGTCAAATAAGACGATTTATCAGTTGATGACTATAAGGAATTGATGATGGATAATTTAGATGAAGTGACCGATAAACATTTGAGGGCTTTGGAAGCAATTGAGAAAGATAAAAGGAAAGTACCCAAAACCTATAACAAGAAAGTTAAAGTGAAATCGTTTCAAATTGGAGACTTAGTATGGAAAACGATTTTTCCACTATGTACTTAAAACATGGAATTCAGTAAATGGTCACCTAGTTAGGAAGGTCTTTACCAAATAATTGGAATCGTTCGGTGGGAATGCATATTTTGTTGAGATATTGCAAGGAGAACGATTTCGAAAAGCGATTAACGAGAAATACCTCAAGAAATACTTCTCGAGTGTTTGGCAAGACGCTTAGGAGGTTTATATGGCTGATAATGGTTTATCGCCCTAAGACCCGTGTTTTCGTGCTTTTTGGCTCTCAAGTTTGCTAAAAAGGCAGGGGCATGTGTTAACACCCAATTTAGCACTATGGAGAATATATAGGAAAGGAAGACGGATTTGGAAAAGGGACATGAGCCTTCTATATAGGGCCGGTCTGACCACCTATTAGGCTCCGGTCGGACTGATTAGCCCGACGGTCGAACCAACAGACCAAGTCAAACTCTGGCTTGATTTTTTCTCATGTTTTCTTTGGTGTGCATGGGATTTGATGAGTCCTAATTGGTTTCTAACCTGAATAGGGCACGGAAAAGGCTCAGGGAACATAAATCCAACCCCTTTATAAGGGCTATGGCCAGTTCAATTGAGATCTCTCGATCAATTCTACTTCTGCTTTTTGTCTAGTTTTAGCCTAGTTCGCTCATTTTGTTGATTTGCGCTGTAAATTGTAACGCTTCGCTTTCAGCGAGACGTTAAACAATATTTTTCTAAAATCTACATGTGAAAATTTCAATCTTGTGTGCTGTGTTGTATGTCGTGTTTGGATCTCGATTTGTAATCCTGTCCTTGATCTTGAAATCTCTCCTCTCAAAATCCTCTGTTCCGAAACAATCCTCGAATCTGAATCATCGTATGCGAGTTCGCTCCAAAACTCTGACGGCGAACTCCTCGGTCTTCTCCTCCCAAAAACTCCTGTTTCGATATCCGTTCTAAAATTCCGAGTCGAAACCCTACAATATCCCCCTTGGAATCCCCCGATAAATTCCCTGTTTTCTCTCCCCTTGAATTCCCAAATAAAATCCCAGATTGGATATACAAACTTGGAATCCACTCTAACTCGACGATCTCTTCCACTAGTGTGTGTGTGTGTGTGTGTGTATATATATATATATATATATATATATATATATATATATATATATATATATATATATATATATATATATATATAAGTATATGTATACATGCAAATATGCATACATGTATCAACCTCCCTCCCCCTGTTCCATAATCATATGTATTTCTGCACCCACATGGGTGCACAGGTATACCTATACACACGTGTAAACATATATACGCATCGGCCCTCCGTCTTGTTTCCCTTGAAAAACCTCTCCATATGACCTATGAAGTCTACACAGAAAAAAATATATATATCCCAAAAATCCCTACCAACAATTGACGAGTCAGATTTGAATTTGAATTTGGAAATCCTACGTCTCTTGTACCTCTCTCAAATAATCCTTGGGGGCAAAAATGCAAATCAATCCCCAAAATCCTCATTTTTCCCTTGGGACTCCCTCCTACTAAATTCCTTAATTTTCCTCTGTGTCCAAACAGGTGTTTGAATCCAAATCCACTTTTGAAACATTCAAATTTCCTTCAAACAAAACCAGTAGAAAATCAGGAGTACTATTCCTCTAGGCCGTAAATCTCTCGGCCCAGCGCCCTCTCCCTCGCGCGCGAGCCCTCACACTGCACGGATCAGCGCCACGTGCCACACAAAACAGCGCATAGTCGCCCGATCGCGCACCTCGCCCGCACAGAGACGGCGCATGCCCCGGATGCTCGCCACGCGTCCCAAGCCGCCCGCCTGCCGTCGGATCCCCTTCACTCACGCACCGCACCGCGCGGACCAGCGCGCACCGCCGATTCACGCTGCATGGTTCGAGCCGCTCGTGCCACCGCTTGATCTCCCCGTGTGCCGCGCGAGATCACCTGCGCCGTTGGATTCGCGCTGCGTGGCTCGCGTGCCGCGAAGCTGTTCGATCCCGCTCCACTGTTCATCTCCTTCCTCCATCCCCAGCCCCGTTCCCCGTTCACGCTCTGGAAGTGTTCAGCCAAATGCCACTGTGGCCACCCGACGACGACGTGACGCCGCCTGGCCCCGCGGAGGCTGCCGCTAGCTGCCGTTAGCCGCCGTGGCATGCCACGCGCACCACGACGATGCTTGAATGCACTCGCCACCTCTCGCCTCCTCTCCTTTCTCCCCTCTGTCCCGAGACTGAGCGGTCAAAAGCGATGCCGCGCTGCTCCCGTCACGGCCATCCCCATCTTGACCGAGCCCGGCGCCGCTCCTCCCGCCCGTGATCTGTAAGCCCCATCGCACGATTCACCGCCTCTGTCACCCTCGAAATCTCGACCGCCCGTTTGAAATTCACTACCCACGCGAGATTTCACCGCCACACCAAATTCCCGCGCAACCCTGGCACCTGTCCCCCCTCTCTCTCCACTCAATCATTGAACTCCAATAATTGGAGCTCCTCCCTCCACTGCCTATAAAAACCCCTTCTGGAACCCCATCTCTCTTCTTGTCTCTTGCTCGCCCTAGAGGCCGCTGGTCACCTCAATCCCCCGAAGCTCAGCCATCGTCGCCGCCCTACCGCCACGGAGCACCCCTCGTCGGGACAAAGCTTTGTACCACAGACACCGCTCCGCCCCGGCTCCGTCTCCCTTCCCCATCCATCCTCTGCTCGACCCGAGGACACAACGTCCCATACTCCTCCGCGCCGTCATCCCTGCACTGAGATGCCATCACCGTGTTTCCTCCTTGCCGGTGAGCACCATCGATGTCCCTGGCGTCTAAACCCCCTCAGAATGACTCCCCGTGCATCACCACTCCCTCTGCTCTACCCCTCGGGTTCGTCTTGGCACCACGGCCATCGCCGTCGTTTCCCCTCTTCTCTTTCCCCGCCGTCACGACATCCCACCGTTGGCCGCCGTCGAGCGGATCCGAGCCGCTCAAAATTTTCGCCTGGCTCCCCTCCTCCCCGCTGGCGCAGCAGCTCGCTCCCGAACACTGCCGCTCGCTGGATCATCCTCGCCGCCGTGAGCCGTTCAATCGCGGCAATTCTCCTCGCTCCTGTGACCATCGGGGACGACAACCACGTGGACGCCCGGTCGACCCTGCTCGGTCCCACGCGTGCCGACTAGGCATCTCAACCCCTTCGCCCAAGCGCTCGGTCCATGCGCCCGGTCTCACTACCATGTGGGCCAGTCTCCCTCGGTTGTAACGCCCAGAAATTCGCCACTGAAATTCTGAACATTAATGTGTATTAATCCCTGCCCAGAAAAGCCAGGGTGCACAGAACCAAGTTGCCATACAGAGTGTCTTACAAACAGAGTAAAGTCATAAAACAAAAATACAGCGGAAAAGGTAAAACGTAGACTATAGACAGCAGGTCCATCGGCAGCGTCCATCCCACAAGCACCTTGACGGCGGAGCCAGCCTATTCCTCGGGACATCCTCATTAGACGCGTTCTCTGACACTAGGGGGAATGGAGCAAGGCTGAGTACCACCCACAGTACTCAACAAATCACACCCACAAGTATGCATATGTACAGGGTACAAAGATGAGCTAGGGTTCACTTTGCGTAAAAGCAGTTGCAAAAGGTAGTAGTTCGTAAATAGTAAAAAGTTAATTTATTTAATAGTATTAATTCTCCACTGATTAACGTTACACCATGTTAACCAGGACCAACCATTCCCAACTGATTGACGCTACACCACGTCAACCAGTCTCCACTGATTAACGTTATACCACGTTAACCAGACACCTCCGGTTACCGTTACACCACGATAACCGGTCTCCACTGATTAACGTTACACCACGTTAACCAGTTACCACCGGACAACGTTACACCACGCTGACCAACTTTTCCTGATCAACGCTACACCACGTTGACCAGGCCGCGCTGTTGGAAGTTACACCACGACCACTAGGCGTCACTGATGAGAGTTACACCACACTCACCAGTCTCCACCGACTAGCGTTACACCACGCTAATCGGTCACCCCCGGTCAACTCAACCAAGTCGACCGGACTCAACACCTCCCACAACACTGATTTTATGAAACCAGATCCATTATCTAGGGTGAGACTAATCATGGTGAGTCTTGGCTAATGTGCCCATAACCGCGGGCGCGGCTATTCGAATAGTTTTACTCTGATCAGAGGTGTACAACTGTACCCACAAGACACAGCCCCACACACGTTCCCATGTGCCAGTACATCACCACGATGCCCCGTGAGAGGCTGTGACAGGACCGTTCACGAAACCCCTCCCTAACCATCCACACCACGCTGAGATTGCACCTGCCAACAGGGCACGCCATATTGGCCAGGCTACCTCCCTTGCGCCACGGTGAATCCGGCAGCCGATCAACCCTACCCCAGGCCGACCCAACTCCATTCCGCTCACCCTCTTCTTCGCTGCCTAGGAGAGGGAGAAGAAACGCTTCAAGCCTAGCCGTTGCCCACACTGGCTTGTGGAAAGTACGGGAAGTTGCCTAAGTGGTTCCTGCGAACCGGTCCTTAATTGCCATGGGTGCGACAAGCAAAACCATACACCCACAGCCCACCATTTGGTTCAAATTTTAATCATTTAACATCAGCCTATCCAAAATTCCATTTTTGCGACATTGGGTCGAAACATATGAAAAGGTAATATTTAATCCCCATGCGAGCTATGTTGCTAAGCATGGCTAAGCATCCTAAAAATAGTATCCTAATCATGTTATTACCCAGGTGACAAGGATTCAGGTTTCAAAGCTAAGGCAAGGTCCTAACATTGCATAGGTTATAACCCACCCACATGAAATATAGAAATAATGCAGTTTATTTAAGTAAACAAGGCAATTTAACGAAAAACAGGTACAAAGTGATCAAGGGAACAGTGCGACTTGCCTTGCTCTGGCTCAAGGTATTCTGCAACAACCTCGTAATACACAGGAGAATTACCGGCGTCGTTTTCTACAACAAACAATGCATAAACAATTAAAAACAGTACATGTGGGCAAACAAACATGGGCTGAAAGTATTTTTAATGAATTCTTGGCATTTTTCTAGATTTAATGAAATTTGAATGGGCTAAATCGGAGTTCGTATGAATTAGTTATGATTTATTGAAGTTTTACTGTTATTTTCAGTGCAAATATAATTAACCAGCGATTTATTGCGCATTTAACCAATTTATGACGTCACCAGACCGGGAAGCCAGCGCCGACAGGCGGGCCCCACCGGCCAGTGGCACACGGGAGGCAGGCGCATGGTGGACCAAGTCCACCGCGGCCGAGGGCGAGCGCACCACGTGGCGCCACCGCGGGCGACCACGCGGGCGAGCGAGCGGGCGGCCCCGATCTGCCACCCGGCAGATCGGACAGCCCCGGGGAACGGCGGCCACGCTAGCCACCCCGAGCGGGAGGCGGCGGCGCGCGCACGACCTGATGGTCGCCGGCGGCGACCACACGGAAGGGCGGAATGGAACGGGAAAACGGAAGGGGTTCTCACCGACAGCTCGCGATGGCGCAAAGACGACGGCAGCGACGAAAAAGCGACGGCGACTTCGGGACGACGTCGTCGACGGAGCTCCGACGGTGGGGAATGGGCGAGAGGCGGCAGCCGAGGTGTCCTGGAAGATGGGGAGGACGGGAAAGGAGTTAGGGTGGAGAACAGAGACGCGGCGCGGCGGAAATTGCCGGCCGGAGAGGAGACAGAGAGCCGAAACCCACCGTGCGCGAGGGCGAGGCGTGTCGGCGAGTCTCGGCTTCCACGGAGTGGCAGCCGAGGCGTGGCGCGGCACGGCGGAGGTGATGGCGGTGGCGGTGCGGCCTGGTGGCGTCTGGAATGGCGGCGAGCGACGGCCGGAGTCGGTGGAGAAACGGCGGAGGCTCTGTGCGTGGTGGCGACGGGGTTCTAGGGCACGAGGAGGCTCGGCGTGTTGGGGAAAAGATGGAGGAGAGGGCGGGGAGCCTTTTTATGCACGCGGGCGAGAGAGATCGAGGCCGAACGGCTCCAATCGTGCACGGGAGAGTGGGGGTGGCGCGTGGAGATGTCGTGCGTGTGATTCGCAAGAGAGAGGGACGTGGACGCCGGAGAACTCGGGGGAGTGGGCGCGGACTCGGTCCCGCTCCGTTTGAACCAGAGGCGAGCGCGGGAGGAGGCGGGAGGCGGCGCTGGATCGGACGGCGGAGGGATTTTTCCCCTCCGCCCGATTCGGACGGAGGAGGGAGACGATGCTGACAGGCGGCCCGGCCTTATCAGCGGGAGGCGTGCGGACGCGTGGGCGAGAGCGGCCTGACGAGCAGCGCCCCTGAGCACAGAGAGAGAGCGAGCGGGAGGGGCAAACGCACGAGCACGGATGTGGGCCGACCCAGCGCGGGGAAGGGAGCCGAGAGGGTAAAGCAAGGACCGGCGGCGTGGCGGGATGGCGGCACAGAAAGCGGGCCGACGTTATGCCAGCAGAAGGAGAACAAAGAAAGAAAAAGAAAAGGGAAAACAATTTACCCAGTGATGATTTTTAATTTCAATGAACGTTTTGATTTATTAAAAAATAGCTCCAGTGCTCTGGAAAATTCCACTAAAAAATCCAGTTAATGTATTTTTGGCATAGGGAACATAAGGATAAATATATTCCCCAGCCAATAAATTATTATTTTGCATTTTACACCTTTAATTAATTCTTGTTGCCATTTTTAAATTCATTTTCTTGGATATTTTTCTCAGGTATAATTTTGTGGGCTAAACATCAGGCGTGTGACATCGTCCACCGTAGTCCGCGGCCATGAGCCACCTCGCCCCTTTCTCTCTGCTCACATACCCGTTTGGACCCAGTCTAGGGCCACGGGTCACTACTGATCGGTGGCTTATCGTGTCCCCTGTCGGATGTGCACCGTGTTATACCACTCCTTCTTCTATTCTGGGCCCAACAGTCAGTGTGGCCAATGGTTCCCAGGAATATTCCCCTGGAAAAATTAAATAACTCCATTTTCCAGTGATACAAAAACTCAATTGAACTTTTAAATTTCATATCTTTTAATTCGTGACTTCGATTGACTCCGTTCCAACTTCAGTAATTTTCTAATTGATGAGATCTACCAATGGCACTATTATTAGCACTAAAGGATCTGTTTCTTGGACTTTGTGTAGATTTTTGTGTGTTTGCGCATAGTAACGATCGCCGGAAATAGCATTTCGGAGCGGATTTCACCGAGATTTCTTGAAGACTCATGGAAGACTAGAGCAAGGAAGTCACCTTTGATCAACGAGCCTATAATTGGAATTTAATATGTGAAGGTGAACTGCATCGATATGCATGCACTGATCGTTTGGTCCCGCCTGCGAGTTAGACCGGTGGACCAATCCAACCTTGCTGCATTAAATCCTTCCTTGATGATTGAAATACCCTGTTCCTTTGTAACCACCACTGTCGCACCTCGGTATTCATGCACTATTATACGAATACTGGGATGTCGCCTCCTTTAAACTTAAAATTTGAGCAATTTCTTGGGTAAACGTGGTTTTACGAAAATTTAATGGAAAACCCACACCTGGGTCGGTGCCTTTGAAAGGAAATAAATTTTAAAAATAGAGATTTGCAACACAAGGCCGGTTCCGGTGTGTGGGATGCCTGTTTGTGGTCACTTAAGGCCATTCCTTCGGATTTTATCTGAACATATGACAGTACAACCATATGGGTGAATTGGAAAAGCCCTTGCTGAGAACTAGACTCCAGCGACGCCTTGTCATGTCATTGGACTGGGATCGTCGGGAGGGCTCGGGGCATGGGACCTACCCTGTGATTGTCTAGAGGACCCCTCCCAATTGGCATGGGGGTAACCTAGGGCCAGAGCTGGGGAAATGCTCTTGTCGCGAAAAGCCTCTATGGCATCAATCGTTACCGGTACAGTCAAAGGTGGTGGGCTAGATAGCCACGTCATGTGGGTAAAAATGTACCCCTCTGCAGAGGTCCTAAACTGTTTTGAACAGCCGTGGCCAC